>JADBJO010003567.1:75000-135000 GCA_016801955.1 Conus betulinus | reverse complement strand
CACTGTGGTGTTAGCAGTATAGTCCCCCTGACACACTGTGGTGTTAGCAGTGCAGTCCCCATGACACACTGTGGTGTTAGCAGTGCAGTCCCCATGACACAAACACTGTGGTGTTGGCAGTGCAGTACCCATGACACACTGTGGTGTTAGCAGTGCAGTGCCCATGACACAAACACTGTCGTGTTAGCAGTGCAGTCCCCATGACACAAACACTGTCGTGTTAGCAGTGGAGTCCCCATGACACAAACACTGTCGTGTTAGCAGTGCAGTCCCCATGACACACACTGTGGTGTTAGCAGTGCTGTCCCCCATGACACACAGTGGTGTTAGCAGTGCAGTCCCCATGACACACTGTGGTGTTAGCAGTGCAGTCCCCATGACACAAACACTGTGGTGTTAGCAGTGCAGTCCCCATGACACACTGTGGTGTTAGCAGTGCAGTCCCCATGACACACTGTGGTGTTAGCAGTGCAGTCCCCATGACACAAACACTGTGGTGTTAGCAGTGCAGTCCCCATGACACACTGTGGTGTTAGCAGTGCAGTCCCCATGACACAAACACTGTGGTGTTAGCAGTGCAATGCCCATGACACACTGTGTGGTTAGCAGTACAGTCCCCATGACACACTGTGGTGTTAACAGTGCAGTCCCCATGACACAAACACTGTGGTGTTAGCAGTGCAGTGCCCATGACACACTGTGGTGTTAGCAGTACAGTCACCATGACACACTGTGGTGTTAGCAGTGCAGTGCCCATGACACAAACACTGTGGTGTTAGCAGTGCAGTGCCCATGACACAAACACTGTGATGTTAGCAGTGCTGTCCCCATGACACACTGTGGTGTTAGCAGCGCTGTCCCCATGACACACTGTGGTGTTAGCAGTGCTGTCCCCATGACACACTGTGGTGTTAGCAGTGCTGTCCCCGTGACACACTGTGGTGTTAGCAGTGCTGTCCCCATGACACAAACACTGTGGTGTTAGTAGTGCCGTCTCCATGACACACTGTGGTGTTAGCAGTGCGGTCCCCATGACACAAACACTGTGGTGTTAGCAGTGCAGTGCCCATGACACACTGTGGTGTTAGCAGTGCTGTCCCCCATGACACAACACACTGTCGTGTTAGCAGTGCAGTCCCCCATGACACACTGTGGTGTTAGCAGTGCTGTCCCCATGACACAAACACTGTGGTGTTAGCAGTGCAGTCCCCATGACACACTGTGGTGTTAGCAGTGCAATGCCCATGACACACTGTGGTGTTAGCAGTGCAATGCCCATGACACACTGTGGTGTTAGCAGTGCTGTCCCCATGACACAAACACTGTGGTGTTAGCAGTGCTGTCCCCATGACACAAACACTATGGTGTTAGCAGTGCTGTCCCCATGACACAAACACTGTGGTGTTAGCAGTGCTGTCCCCATGACACAAACACTGTGGTGTTAGCAGTGCAGTGCCCATGACACACTGTGGTGTTAGCAGTGCTGTCCCCATGACACAAACACTGTGGTGTTAGCAGTGCTGTCCCCATGACACAAACACTGTGGTGTTAGCAGTGCAGTCCCCATGACACAAACAAACCCTGTCTCTCAGCACCCGCCTGACGGGGGTGGACGAAGACCCCACCGGCGCCATCTTCAAGCACGCGGACGAGCTGAAGCAGTACATGCAGGTGGCCCTCAACGCCTCCCATAGACTGGACCACCCCGAGACCTACCAGCAGACCATTCAGAACTTCATGGACCTCATCGACCGTGTCGTTGGTGAATGAGGGGGGGGGGGGGGGGGGGGGGGGGGGAGAGAGAGAGAGGGGGGGGGGGGAGATACGGAGGGAGTGAGGGAGAGAGACAGAGAGAAGGAGAGAAAGAGAGAGGGAGGTTATGAGAGAGAGAGGGAGGGAGTGAGGGAGAGAGAGAGAGAGAGAGAGAGAGAGAGAGAGAGAGCGAGCGAGAAAAAGAGAGAGAGGAAGAGATTCAGAGAGAGAGAGATACACACATAGACAGACAGACAGACAGACAGACAAACAGACAGACAGACAGACAAACAGACAGACAGACCAGACACCAGCAAAACATCCACTTCGTGGAAATCATCGATCATAAATTGATAAACTGAGAGAGAGAGAGAGAGAGAGAGAGAGAGAGAGAGAGAGAGAGAGAGAGAGAGAGAGAGCATTTTTAACTTAAAGAGTAATGAACATTAGCAGCGACAGTGAGCAATATCGCCAACAATTATATTCCAAAGAAGACTTCAGTGAAAACCAAAAAATAACCAGAGGAAGTATGAGGAGCCAGATGGGATTGGGTGGGATGGAAACACAAGGGGTGGGGGGAGGGGGGGGGGGGGGGGGGGAAGAAGCATCAGCTAGGTAAAAAGTATGTTATTTATTTGTCACATTCGTCGGAATAAAGGAAAGGCACCTGTAGCCTACAGTGGGCATGACAATAGACGATGTTCGGAAATCTGCAAGGGAGATCATCTTTGTTGGATCTCACCTTCAGTGAGAGTTACCTCCAACTTTTCATGGGACAGATAGCACTGATGAGGGAAAAATCCAAAAACATAGGTGTGAAACGTTTGCGTGGGGGACACTTGTGATTTAGTCACTATCCTGAACATTTCCTTGGGTGCGCTGGAAATCAGCTATCTGGTTCGCTACATCTAGTGGCTTACTCTACAAACTGAGAAAACGTAACTACGTCTGCAATCGAAAGGCAAGGACTGGGTCCATCACAATGTTTGTACCGGGCATCCAAATGAATCGTCAGATTTCTCCCAGTACAACAATGCATTGAGTCTGGACCGACACACCCTTTCAACGTCTGGCCTCCTTGACCGGACGGCGGACATCAAGAACACAAATTGTGCACTGGTCATCCGTTTCCACGGACTATGACTTGAGAACAGACTTGTTTTCTTAGCACTGATGTTTAAAAGGTCAGTTTGGAAAAGCATGCTAAGAATGGCGCCCTGTGTTAACTAATCACGGCTGATGTTGCCCTGTGTAAACTAATCATGGCTGATGTTGCCCTGTGTTAACTAATCACGGCTGATGTTGCCCTGTGTAAACTAATCATGGCTGATGTTGCCCTGTGTTAACTAATCATGGCTGATGTTGCCCTGAGTTAATATGACTGATGTTGCCCTGTGTTAACTAATCATGGCTAATGTTGCCCTGTGTTAATATGGCTGATGTAGCCCTGTGTTAATTAATCATGGCTAATGTGTTGCCCAGTGTTAATATGGCTTATGTTGCCTTGTGTTAACTAATCATGGCTAATGTTGCCTGTGTTAATAGGGCTGATGTTGCCCTGTGTTAACTAATCATGGCTAATGTTGCCCTGTGTTAATATATGGCTGATGTTGCCCTGTGTGTTAACTAATCATGGCTGATGTTGCTCTGTGTTAACTAATCATGGCTTATGTTGCCCTGTGTTAATTAACTAATCATGGTTTATGTTGCCCTGTGTTAATTAAACTAAGCATGGCTTATGTTGCCCTGTGTTGATTAACTAATCATGGCTTATGTTGCCTTGTGTTAACTAATCATGGCTTATGCTGCCCTGCGTTAATTAACTAATCATGGATTATGTTGCCCTGTGTTAACTAATCATGGTTTATGTTGCCCTGTGTTAACTAATCATGGCTTATGTTGCCCTGTGTCAACTAATCATGGCTTATGTTGCCCTGTGTTAATTAACTAATCACAGCTTATGTTACCCTGTGTTAACTAATCATGGTTTATGTTGCCTTGTGTTGACTAATTAATCATGGTTTATGTTGCTCTGTGTTAATTAACTAATCATGGCATATGTTGCCCTGTGTTAATTAACTAATCATGGCTTATGTTGCCCTGTGTTAATTAACTAATCACGGCTGATGTTGCCCTGTGTTAATTAACTAATCATGGCTTATGTTGCCCTGTGTTAATTAACTAATCACGGCTGATGTTGCCCTGTATTAACTAATCACGGCTGATGTTGCCCTGTGTTAACTAATCATGGCTTATGTTGCCCTGTGTTAATTAACTAATCACGGCTGATGTTGCCCTGTGTGTAATTAACTAATCATGGCTTATGTTGCCCTATGTTAATTCACTAATCACGGCTGATGTTGCCCTGTGTTAATTAAGTAATCATGGCTGATGTTGCCCTGTGTTAACTAATCATGGCTGATGTTTTGCAGCCAAACATCAGTCCCCCGAGAGTCGTCATCATTCAAGAAACGTCAGATCCAGTATGTTCGTGTTGTGTCCTTTATGTCTGTTCATCTCAGTCTGCCCGTCTGTCTATAATAATTATTATTATTATTATTGTATTTATAATGCGCAAAATCTTGATAAAATCAAGTGTGTATCTGTCCCACCCACCCACCCACCTCTCCACCCCCACACTCCCCTGTATTATCTCTCTGTCTCTCTGTCTCTGTCTGTCTGTCTGTCTGTCTGTCTGTCTGTCTGTCTGTCTTTGTCTCTGTCCCTCTCTCTCTGTCTGTCTGTCTGTCTGTCTGTCTGTCTGTCTGTCTGTCTGTCTCTCTCTCTCTCTCTCTCTCTCTCTCTCTCTCTCTCTGTCTCTCTCTCTCTCTCTCTGCCCAACAGACGTCTGTCTCTGTTTCTCCTTGCATACAACTAATGTGTGAGTGTGTGTGTGTGTGTGTGTGTGTGTGTGTGTGTGTGTGTGTGTGTGTGTGTGTGTGTGTGTGTGTGTGTGTGTGTGTGTGTGTGTGTGTGTGTGTGTGTGTGTGTGTGTGTGTGTGTGTGTGTGTGTGTGTGTGTGCGTGGCGTGCGTGCGTGCGTGCGTGCGTGCGTGTGTGTGTGTGTGTGTGTGTGTGTGTGTGTGTGTGCGTGCGTGCGTGCGTGCGCGCGCGCGCGCGTTTGTGTGTGTGTGTGTGTGTGTGTGTGTGTGTGTGTGTGTGTGTGTGTGTGTGTGTGTGTGTGTGACTCACAAAAAAACATATTGAACAAAACATCCGCACACACACAAAAGTTGACGGGAAAGGAAGGTGGGCGAGGATCGTGTGTGTGTGTGTGTGTGTGTGTGTGTGTGTGTGTGTGTGTGTGTGTGTGTGTGTGTGTGTGTGTGTGTGTGTGTGTGATATCTCCCGTCGCATTTCTGTCCGTTTCATGTACCTCTCCTTTACTTTCACTTCCTGCATCCCTCTGACCTTTCTCCCCCCCCACCCCCCCCCCATTTCCCGACTACTTTTACCACCACTGCCATCCTCCATCCCCATGTCAGTGTTCTGTGTGTTCACGTGCACCCCAGGGCTTCCCTGTCCCCCCTGAAGGGTCTGTCCGGCCTGGTGATGGCTCACTCCAACGAGCTGAAGACCTACATGCAGACCGCCATGGCCGCCTTGAATGGACTGGCGCAGAACGTGGATCAGCCCCACACCTACGATAACCTCCTGGCCTTCCTCAGCGCCGTGGACCAGGTCATCGGTGAGGGACCTGACATGTGTGGTTGACCTTCTGCAGGTCTTACCAACCGCTCAGGATGTAGTGGCCTAGTCAGTGGAGCACCATGAATCCTTCGAGGACGGCGTTGATTTCTCAATCCAGCAGATCAGATCGTTTAGGGAAGATTGGGAAAGAGCTGACTGTGAGTGTCTGTTGGTCTTGTGAATGACTTCATGACCCTATCAATGAACCAGTTCTTCGGAGCCGTTAGCATTTCTCTGGCGTCCTTCGCTACATGATTCAGATCGCTGTGGGAAGATCTTCAAGGCTGTTGGTGTTTGGTCAGACGAGCAGTTTCTGGCGATTGCCAGGATGCATGTACATGTTATCAGGACCTCATGGCCTTTGTCAAGAGTCATCTAGCTCAAGAAGAAGAGGTCTGGAAATCTCTTGGACTCTGTTTGTTGGTGCTAGTATATCAATGTCTGCACTGATGTTAGTATATCAATGTCTGCACTGATGTTAGTATCTCAATGTCTGCACTGATGTTAGTATATCAATGTCTGCACTGATGCTACTATCTCAATGTCTGCACTGATGTTAGTATATCAATGTCTGCACTGATACTAGTATCTCAATGTCTGCACTGATGCTAGTATATCAATGTCTGCACTGATGCTAGTATATCAATGTCTGCACTGACGGGCTGCTATATACCAGACTGCTGTTGCAGAATTTCTTGACCTTCTTCAGAAGCTGGATAGAGTCTTCGGCAGGAGAACGCTAGGCTGCTTTGTCTCACTGTCTTTCTGTATGTCTGACGAATAACTCCATCTGTGAAATTCATGGAGACTCGCCATCACGCTTCTCGGTGGGGTGAGGTAGTTCCTTGGCGGGAGACACTGGGACTTTGTGTTCTTTGTGCCAGACGGTCCGATTGGCTTGCTGCCAGTGCTCCATTTCTGTTCATACCGTGTCATCTTCAGCGACCCCCACCGAGGAATCCTCGTCACGCCTCTCAACAAAGCCACACGCCGAGCTGACCAGACGTAACCAAGGCGTGGCAGCTGACACGTAGCAGTCAATGTCCAATCGTCACCAGGTACCCCACCAAAGCAGACACCGCACTGCCACTGAATCACTAGTGTTGGTGTGAAGTGGTGCCTGCCGTGACGCTATATGTGAGAGATGTGATCTGTCTGGGTTTCCTACAGACGACAGGAGTGGACGAGGTCGAGGAGCCTCGGAGGGGGAGGTGTCTTCTTACGTTGAATGTTTCATCTTACTAGTCTGATCACGACCTTGTAGGCCGGATGGTTCCTCGTCCTGCCGAATCAAATCAGAAGTAGAGAGTGAGAGAGTGAGAGAGACAGAGAGAGAGAGGGAGGGGGGAAGGAAACAGAGAGAGGGGGAGAGAGGGAGAGAGAGAGGGGGGGGTTGATTGATTGATTGATTGATTGATTGATCTTTAATATACAAGGATGGAGATTTTAGGCCAAAGCCTAGTCTTACAATCTGTCCTTGTCATGCATACATTATTTCAGCACATATCATTCATACTGACCATTCAACACACAGCAACATGGTAATCTAAGTCTACAATGATAAGCAAACTATTCATAAATGCACTAATGAGGGAGGGAGAGACAGAGGGAGAGGGAAAAGAACAGAGAGAGAGGGGGGGAGAGAAAGACAAAGAGGGTAAAGGAGAGAGAGAGAGAGAGAGAGAGAGAGAGAGAGAGAGAGAGAGAGAGAGAGAGAGAATACGAGGGGTGGGGGGTGGGGGAGACAGGGACAGACAGAACGATAACATTAAACCTTCGCATGGGGGAAACAAAAAAACATTCTACATTCAAGGTCACCAATCTCTCCTTCATTTTCAGCTCACCACAATGCTAGCGTGGACGCCGTGGTCCAGAAACTGCTGCAGGAAGTGACATCACTGCTTCCCAAAGAGGGCAACAAAGCGCTCCCTGGCGGACTCCATGAACGCTATCGGCCAGGGATTGGTCAAGGTGTTCCAGCCCAACGCGGAGGTGGTCAAGGGTGTGTGAGTAACATTCTTCCATCACATGGTTCTTCACTGGTGGGCTTTGTAACATTCCTCCATCACATGGTACATCACTGGTGGGCTGTGTAACATTCCTCCATCACATGGTACATCACTGGTGGGCTGTGTAACATTCCTCCATCACATGGTACATCACTGGTGGGCTGTGTAACATTCCTCCATCACATGGTACATCACTGGTGGGCTGTATAACATTCCTCCATCACATGGTACATCACTGGTGGGCTGTGTAACATTCCTCCATCACATGGTACATCACTGGTGGGCTGTATAACATTCCTCCATCACATGGTTCTTCACTGGTGGGCTGTATAACATTCCTCCATCACATGGTACATCACTGGTGGGCTGTATAACATTCCTCCATCACATGGTACATCACTGGTGGGCTGTATAACATTCCTCCATCACATGGTACATCACTGGTGGGCTGTATAACATTCCTCCATCACATGGTACATCACTGGTGGGCTGTATAACATTCCTCCATCGCATGGTACATCACTGGTGGGCTGTATAACATTCCTCCATCACATGGTACATCACTGGTGGGCTGTATAACATTCCTCCATCACATGGTACATCACTGGTGGGCTGTATAACATTCCTCCATCGCATGGTACATCACTGGTGGGCTTTGTAACATTCCTCCATCACATGGTACATCACTGGTGGGCTGTATAACATTCCTCCATCACATGGTACATCACAGGTGGGCTGTATAACATTCCTCCATCGCATGGTACATCACTGGTGGGCTGTATAACATTCCTCCATCGCATGGTACATCACTGGTGGGCTGTATAACATTCCTCCATCACATGGTACATCACTGGTGGGCTGTGTAACATTCCTCCATCACATGGTACATCACTGGTGGGCTGTGTAACATTCCTCTATCACATGGTACATCACTGGTGGGCTGTGTAACATTCCTCCATCACATGGTACATCACTGGTGGGCTGTGTAACATTCCTCCATTACATGGTACTTCACTGGTGGGCTGTGCAACATTCCTCTATCACATGTTACTTCACTGGTGGGCTTTGTATAATTATGTAACATTCGTCCATCACATGTTACTGCACGGGGGGGGGGGTTGGGGGGGGGGGGGGGGGGGGGGGGGGGGGGGGGGGGGGCATTGTACATCACCTGGTGGGCTGCATGGGGGGGGGTACATCACTCTGGGGCTCTGTAACATTCCCTTCCCTGTGTTAATGGGACTGCACTGGGGGGGGGGGGGGTCCATCACATGTCCTGGGGGGGGGGGGGGGGTGGGGGGGGGGGGCAATTGTAACATTCCCCCTATTACATGGGACTGGCAATCCTCTGGGGGGGGTGTTACATTCCCTTGTTACTGGGACTGCACGGGGGGGGGGGGGGGGGGGGGGGGGGGGGTCTTCTGGGGGGGGGGGGGGGGGGGGGGGGGGGGGGGGCTCTGTAACATTCCTCTATATTGACATGGGTACTGCAAAGGCACTGGGGGGCTTGTAACATCCTCCATCACATGGTGCTCTACTTGTAGGCTTTGTGTATGTGTAACATTCCTCCATGTGTATATGCACACACTCTCTCTGTGTCTCAGTCTCTGTCTCTGTCTGTCTGTCTGTCTGTCTGTCTCTCTCTCTCTCTCTCTCTCTCGCCTCTCTCTCTCTCTCTCCTCTCTCTCCTCTCTCTCTCTCTTCTCTCTCTCTCCTCTGTCTCTGAGTTGGAGGAACTCTAGGGACAGCTTTACAGCAGAAGGACCCCCCCCCCCCATCCCCCCCCCGTCAGAGATATGTCACGGCCCTGAACTTCTTACCCTCTAAGGGGACCGGGCTGCATCCAGGTCATGACTCCCAGATGACCTTCTACTAACTGCCAACTTGAGAAAATCAAACATGAAAAAAACATTGGTCACACTCCAAAAGTACATTTACCACGCAAGAACTTAGACTTAAGTCTTCTTTCCTGAGGTTTTTTTTTTTTTTTTTTTTTTTTTTTAAAGTTCGTTGTAGCTATTGAATTTTTGTCAAACATATGTACGAAATACAGTGAATTCGTATGGGCAAAGTTTGCTATACACAACGTATGTCCGATCCAGTTCCATCCTTTCTTTGGACTACAGTGTCACTGTTCAGCGGTTTTTCTCCGTTCTCCAGATGGTGTCGTCCATGGGCGACCTCCTGAAGAAGGTGGCCAGCCGTGTGTTTAGCTCTCCTGGTGAGCTCGGAGATGCAGCTGGTCTCTGAGGTGCTGGACGGGCAGCAGGTGGACGTCCTCAAGCAGGAGAGCGCTGCTGTGGCTCAGGAGGCCGCCAGCTGGCCCTTAGCTCCCTGAAGGAAGCCCTCAACACCGTGTGCGTGAGTCTCTCTTCTCTCTCTCTCCGTCCATCTCTCTCTCATCTCTCTCGTCTCTCTCCGTCTCTCCTCTCCTCTCTCTCCACTCTCTTCCTCTCCTCTTCTCCGCTCTCTCTCTCCTTCTCTCTCTGTGTCCTCTCCTTTCTCTTCCTCGTTCTGTGTCTCCCCTCTCTCTCTCTCTTGTGTCGGCTGCCCTTCTCTCGTGTGTGTGTGTGTGGTTTGTGTGTGTGTGTGTGTGTGTGTGTTGTGTGTGTTTCCTTCGTGGACAAAATATACAACTTGTGAACTTGTGAAACTTATAATGTGGTATCAAAATTGAAACTAAAAACGGGTATTCCCACATAGATATATCACTGAAAGAGGAGCAACAATTCAAATAAAGAACGGGTATTCCCACTGGGAAACTTCAAAGCCCTACTTCAGCAGCTTGTTAATTTCAGCAATGACTGACCATGGTTCATTGAGGAAGAATGGAAACTGCTTGCTAGCTTGATAGGGTAGATCAATGGATCAATTATTTTTTTTCTTGTTCTTTACAGAGCAAGCCTTGGCCGACCTCAAGCCGCACATGGCCGCCATCGCCGGGGAAATCCTCAGCGCTATGTCTGGCCAGTAGATGTGTTGGGCAGCACTGTGCACATTCCGGCCTGTGTTGTGTGACCTTCAGATAGTGAATTAAAGCGCTGTGCACATTCCTGTCTGTGTTGTGTTACCTTCAGATAATGAAATAAAGCGCTGTGCACATTCCTGTCTGTGGTGTGTGACCTTCAGACAGTGAATTAAAGTGCTGTGCACATTCCTCTTAGCGTTGTGTGACCTTCAGACAGTGAATTAAAGCGCTGTGCACATTCCTGTCTGTGTTGTGTGACCTTCAGATAGTGAATTAAAGCGCTGTGCACATTCCTCTCTGTGTTGTGTGACCTTCAGACGGTGAAGTAAAGGACGTGTTCGTCACTAATGCCTAAACTCTGCCTTCCTTGTGACGATTGGACTAACTGCGAACGAGTGGTTTCACGGTATGTTCAGTTGAGTGGTTTCACGGTATGTTCAGCTGAGTGGTTTCACGGTATGTTCAGTTGAGTGGTTTCACGGTATGTTCAGTTGGTTGAGTGGTTTCACGGTATGTTCAGTTGGTTGAGTGGTTTCACGGTATGTTCAGTTGAGTGGTTTCACGGTATGTTCAGCTGAGTGGTTTCACGGTATGTTCAGTTGGTTGAGTGGTTTCACGTATGTTTAGTTGAGTGGTTTCACGGTATGTTCAGTTGGTTGAGTGGTTTCACGTATGTTTAGTTGAGTGGTTTCACGGTATGTTTAGTTCAGTGGTTTCACGGTATGTTCAGTTGAGTGGTTTCACGGTATGTTCAGTTGAGTGGTTTCATGGTATGTTCAATTGAGTGGTTTCATGGTATGTTCAGTTGAATGGTTTCATGGTATGTTCAATTGAGTTGGAGAAACCCTAAGGTCAGCTTGACAGTAGAAGGTACTTTGACAGGAAACCCCCTCCCTCCTTCCCTCCCCTCCCCCCCCTCCTCAGAAAAAAAAATTTCGGCTCTGAACTTTCATTCTAAAGAGAGAGAGAGAGAGAGAGAGAGAGAGAGAGAGAGAGAGAGGAGAGAGAGAGAGAGAGAGAGAGAGAGAGAGAGAGAGAGATTTCAGCCTCATGGAATTCATTTTTGGTCCTCCTCGAACAGATGCATCTGGAACTCTTTTCAGCTGCCTCTGCCTTTGCCTTCAGGGTTCTAGTCCTCTTCTTAACAGAAATCGTAAACCGTTTCATGTGATAAGAGTGACCCCGCGCCTTGATACCAGACCCCCCCCCCCCCCCCCCCCCCCCCGCCGCCGCCCCCCCTGACCCAGAACCTTTCCCCCCCGCCCCCCCCCCCCCCCCCCCCCCCCCCCCCCCCCCCCCCCCCTTCCCAACTCCCCCCCAAGGACTTTGCCGCTCCTATCCCTCCTTTCCCATCCTCGCTCCAACTTCTATGACAAGGACTTTGGCTTGAGAGCCAGACTGCTGTTACATTGCGACCTCCCTTAGCACTGTTACATTGCTATCTCCCTCAGCACTGTTACATTGCATCTCCCTTAGCACTGTTACATTGCGACCTCCCTTAGCACTGTTACATTGCGACCTCCCTTAGTACTGTTACATTGTGATCTCCCTTAGCACTGTTACATTGCAATCTCCCTTAGCATTGTTACATTGCGACCTCCCTTAACACTGTTACATTGCGACCTCCCTTAGTACTGTTACATTGTGACCTCCCTTAGTACTGTTACATTGTGATCTCCCTTAGTACTGTTACATTGCAATCTCCCTTGGCACTGTTACATTGCAATCTCCCTTAGCACTGTTACATTGCAATCTCCCTTAGCACTGTTACATTGCGACCTCCTTTAGTACTGTTACATTGTGATCTCCCTTAGTACTGTTACATTGTGATCTCCCTTAGCACTGTTACATTGCAATCTCCCTTAGCACTGTTACATTGTGACCTCCCTTAGTACTGTTACATTGTGATCTCCCTTAGTACTGTTACATTGCGATCTCCCTTAGCACTGTTACATTGCGATCTCCCTTAGCACTGTTACATTGCGATCTCCCTCAGGACTGTTACATTGTCTATCTGTCCTCGGCCAGCAGAACTGTTCGATGATGATGAGATGATGATCATAATGATGATGATGATGACTGGTAACTGGTTTTCTTGATGCTATTTGTATAATGGGTGTTACTGTTTTTAAAGCACTCACAACGTGCCCGCCGCGCTACCCTGAACAATTAAAATCCCAAATGGTTGTGATCAGTCACAGGAGCAGCCATGAAGAGCATGCACACAAACTGTCCAGTCGTCTCTAATCACTGATAACTGACTAATGATCTCATGGACACCAGATGGACACACTAGGATGTATTGTCTAGGTAATCATACAAAAAAAAAAAAAAAAAAAAAAAAAACAAAACAACTGAATTGAATGTCATACTGAATTGAATTGTCCGCTGCTTGTCTGCATTTGTCTGTGCTCTTCTCTCTCTCTCTCTCTCTCTCTCTCTCTCTCTCTCTCTCTCTCTCTCTCTCTCTCTCTCTCTCTCTGTGACAGTGTGTGTGTGTGTATGTGTGTGTGTGTGTGTGTGTGTGTGTGTGTGTGTGTGTGTGTGTGTGTGTGTGTGTGTGTGTGACAATGTGTGTGACAATGTGTGTGTGTGTGTGTGACAAAGGGAGAAAGAAAGAGAGAGAGAGAGAGAGAGAGAGAGAGAGAGAGAGAGAGAGAGAGAGAGAGAGAGAGATGATGTGTGTGTGTGTGTGTGTGTGTGTGTGTGTGTGTGTGTGTGTGTGTGTGTGTGTGTGTGTGTGTCCCTTTCAAATGACAAAAAAAGAAAAAAAAAAAATCATTTCTGTCATTTAAAAATAACTGAAATAAGTCTTCAGTATCTTCGAAGAAAAAAGGATAACTCTTTTCTCTTTTTCATCTGTTGAATCTCGATTTTATGTATGGAAATAAGCGGATTCATATGTATACAAGCACCGTGGCCGTTTCCTCCTTGTTCGTGTATATCCCTACAAAAATGAATGAATGTGTCTTGTTCTAAATCATGGTACCCCAGTGATTCCCCTTGGAGTGAAGAAAGAAGGCAAAGCAACCCCATGTGCCCTGCCACCACTACCAGGTGTCTTGTTCTTCATCATGGTAACTCAGTGATTCCCCTTGGAGTGAAGGAAAAGAAGGCAAAGCAGCCCATAACCACCACCAGGTGTCGTGTTCTTCAACATGGTACCCCAGTGATTCCCCTTGGAGTGAAGGGAGAAGACGGCAAGGCTATGTACCCTGTCACCACCATCAGGTGTCGTGTTCTTCATAATGGTACCCCAGTGATCATTGGAGTGAAGGAAGAAGTGGCCTATCACCACTACCAGGTGTCGTGTTCTTCATCATCATGGTGCCCCAGTGATTCACCTTGGAGTGAAGGGAGAAGTGGCCACTACCAGGTGTCGTGTTCTTCATCGTGGTAGCTCAGTGATTCCCCTTGGAGTGAAGGAAAAGAAGGCAAAGCAATCCATGTGCCCTATCACCATCACCACGTCCATGCCTAAGCTAAACTGTGTTTTTAACCGCGTTCACTGGTTGGTTGTAAAGTATTTGCAACAAAGTCACAGACAATACTAAGATCAACGGAAATGTTGGCTAATAAAGATCCTATCCGAAAGCACACAACCCGTAAACAGAATTTGTATTTAAAATTTTCAAATATCATGTTCTACACATCAGCAAAAAAACGACCCACGATTTGATTGTATTATGATTGTAAACGGCGTTCCATAAATAATCAGTTTTACTGAGGAGAACTCTAAAGTTACATTAAAATCAACTACACTAGTTTGACCCACGCACTGACATCATAAACAAAATCAACCAAATGGTAAAGTGATTAATGCTAACCGTTTGTGATCTGAGTATGTTTTTGGACTTAATAAAGCAGCGCGGGTGAGATCACATCTAGAATTTATAACATGATCTGGCACTCGATTTTTTTTAAAGCAACCAATCGACGATGTTCCGAAATCTGCAATGGAAGTGGTATCAGTCAGAACTGGCTTTCACCGAGAGTGATCCTGCCGTTTTGATGGGACAGATGGCGCTGGTGGTCATGCCAAAGCGATTGCGCCTCATCAGTCAGCTCAACAGAACAGCCAGAAAGAGGACAAGCCGACACATGGGAATGGAGTGAGGCGCCTGCAATGCAGACAGTCTACATCATGATCGTATCCCTGGCGTGCACTTCAAATAAAATCATTGACTCTTCTTCTTCTACGTACGCAGGCTGATACTCCTGCAGACACTCACTGTATAGACAGAAGGGTATTAATCCCATCTGTCCAACAAAGGGAGTGGAGTTTTGTGTGTATGACCATTTTTTATCCAGCCATTAAGGCAGCCATACTCCATCTTTGGGGAAGGTGCATGCTATGTGTGTAACGTGTCATCCATACCGACGGCCAAACTGGCCTTCTCTTCCGAAAGCTGGTGATGGGATTTTACGTGTGTGCAAGATGTTATGCGTGCCCTCACACACGGAACCTAGGTTTATAGTCTCATTCGACCTATTTGCTTGACCCATAAACTGAGAAAAGGCAACTCTATTTGAAAGGGAAAGACATGCATTGTCTTCACTTAACTTTCTTTTTTTCCAATCCGGAACAAGTCCACCGCTTTTTTTTTTTTTTTTTTTTTTTTTTTAAATCAAAGGAAGAGCGACGACACTCCTAGATGTGTGTTGAAACATGAGTTCCGTAGAAAAATTAAAGCTTGTAAACGTCACGTACTTCAGGAGAGGGATCATACAGATTTTGCTCTGACTACTCACGATAAATCTGAAAGTTTTGATTATCCGAACAGAATTCTTTTTTAATTGCACAAACCACCTCAATCAAAATTTCGCACAGTAACAGAGTTTCACACATTTGAACCTCCCCTTCCCTTAGAAATGAATAGAAATTACAGATTAACTGATGAATGAATTACCTTCTCTACCCCCACTTAATTTCGACACATTGAAAATAATCTGTAGTAACATGCAAACTTAATTCTTTGTTTTTTTAATTTGATGAATAAAGATTACAAGGATACATCAGCATATGCATTGCATTACTACTGCTACTACTGCTGCTACTGTTACTTCTGCTGCTACTTCCGCCACTACTACTGATGGTGCTACTATTAGTGCTAGTTCCGTTCCAGTTTGAAGATACTGTTCAATTGTGTGCGTGTCATCCAATGATAGGACTAGCAGTGTGACTATTCATTGGTATATGTGTCATCAATGGTAGGACTAGCAGTGTGACTGTTGACTGGTGTGTGTCATCCAATGGTAGGACTAGCAATGTGACTGTTCATTGGTGTGTGTGTGTGTGTGTCATCCAATGGTAGGACTAGCATAGCAACTGTTCATTGGTGTGTGTGTCATCCAATGGTAGGACTAGCAGTGTGACTGTTCATTTGGATATGTGTCATCCAATGGCCAATGGTAAGACTAGCAGTGTGACTGTTCATTTGTGTGTGTGTGTGTGTCTCATCCAATGGTAGGACCAGCATAGCAACTGTTCATTGGTGTGTGTGTGTCATCCAATGGTAGGACTAGCATAGCAACTGTTCATTGGTGTGTGTCTCATCCAATGGTAGGACCAGCATAGCAACTGTTCATTGGTGTGTGTGTGTCATCCAATGGTAAGACTAGCAATGTGACTGTTCATTGGTGTGTGTGTGTGTCATCCAATGGTAGGACCAGCATAGCAACTGTTCATTGGTGTGTGTGTCATCCAATGGTAGGACTAGCATAGCAGCTGTTCATTGGTGTGTTTTCATCCAATGGTAGGACTAGCATAGCAACTGTTCATTGGTGTGTGTGTCATCCAATGGTAGGACTAGCATAGTAACTGTTCATTGGTGTGTGTGTGTCATCCAATGGTAGACTACTAGCAGCGTGACAGTTCATTGGTGTGTGTATGTGTCATCCAATGGTAGGACTAGCAATGTGACTGTTCATTGGTGTGTGTGTGTGTGTGTGTGTGTGATCCAATGGTAGGACTAGCATAGCAACTGTTTCATTGGTGTGTGTGTCATCCAATGGTAGGACTAGCATAGCAACTGTTCATGGGTGTGTGTGTGTGTGTGTCATCCAATGGTAGGACTAGCAGTGTGACTGTTCATTGGTGTGTGTATGTGTCATCCAACGGTAGGACTAGCAATGTGACTGTTCATTGGTGTGTGTGTGTGTGTCATCCAATGGTAGGACTAGCATAGCAGCTGTTCATGGGTGTGTGTGTCATCCAATGACAGGACTAGCATAGCAACTATTCATTGGTGTGTGTGTTACCCAATGGTAGGATTAGAAGTGTGGCTGTTCATTGGTGTGTGTGTCATCCAATGGTAGGACTAGCAATGTGACTGTTCATTGGTGTGCTTGTCACCCAATGGTAGGACTAGCTGTGTGACTGTTCATTGGTGTGCTTGTCACCCAATGGTAGGACTAGCAGTGTGACTGTTCATTGGTGTGTGTGTCATTCAATGGTAGGACTAGCATAGCAACTGTTCATTGGTGTGTGTGTGTCATCCAATGGTAGGACTAGCAGTGTGTCTGTTCATTGGTGTGTGCGTCACCCAATGGTAGGACTAGCATAGCAACTGTTCATTGGTGTGTGTGTCATCCAATGGTAGGACTAGCAGTGTGACTGTTCATTGGTGTGTGCGTGTCATCCAATGGTAGGACTAGCATAGCAACTGTTCATTGGTGTGTGTGTCATCCAATGGTAGGACTAGCAGTGTGTCTGTTCATTGGTGTGTGTGTCATCCAATGGTAGGACTAGCAGTGCAACTGTTCATTGGTGTGCGTGTCATTCAACGGTAGGACTAGCAGTGCGACTCTAGGGTGTGCAGCAGGCCATACCTAGGGACCTTTGGTGGAAGGTGGGGTATTTTCTTGCATGTGCCCTTCTCTCCTTTCCTTTCCAGTTCTTTGGTTCTCTTGCTTTCTTTTTCCTTTGTCTGTTTTCTCCTTGTTTTAAACTGGACAAGTCCTACAGCAGTTTCCCCTAGGGTGGACGTTCGGCCGATGAATGTTGTTTGTGCAAGTGTTTTATTATTTTAGGTTATGACTTAATATTCCACGGTTTATTCTATAATTCTGAATACACTAGTAGTCACCCATGAAGTCACTTTTATGCTGCACTAACATGACTTAAACAAAGAACACATACGCTTATCCAGAAATTGATAGCAAACCTTCTAAATTCTAGATAACAAACAAGTAGGGTAACTCTAAATTCTGCTTCTTAAGCCATTGATGCAGAAAGCAGCAAAGCAGGCCCCAAATCACCCAACACAATTCTCCAAAACGACCAATGGAGCACTCACACAAGACAAAATTGGAGAGCAGTTCCATATTTCAGTGGGAGGTGGCAGGGGCCTTCGATCTCACTCACTTTTCAACACACATTCCTGGAACACATCAACATTGATACTCTTGCTGGGAGAAACTTGGTGAGTTGTTCACATCAGCACTGATACTCTTGCTGGCGAACCTGGTGAGTCGTTTCACATCAGCACTGATACTCTTGCTGGCGAACCTGGTGAGTCGTTCACATCAGCATTGATACTCTTGCTGGGGGAATCTAGTGAGTAGATCACATCAGCATTGATACTCTTGCTGTGGGAAATGGTGAGTCGTTCACATCAGCATTGATACTCTTGCTGGGGGAAATGGTAAGTCGTTCACATCAGCATTGATACTCTTGCTGGGGGGAATGGTGAGTCGTTCACATCAGCATTGATACTCTAGCTGTGGGAAATGGTGAGTCGTTCACATCAGCATTGATACTCTAGCTGTGGGAAATGGTGAGTCGTTCACATCAGCATTGATACTCTTGCTGGGGGAAATGGTGAGTCGTTCACATCAGCATTGATACTCTAGCTGTGGGAAATGGTGAGTCGTTCACATCAGCATTGATACTCTTGCTGGGGAAAATGGTGAGTCGTTCACATCAGCATTGATACTCTTGCTGGGGAAAAATGGCGAGTCGTTCACATCAGCATTGATACTCTTGCTGGGGAAAATGGTGAGTCGTTCACATCAGCATTGATACTCTTGCTGGGGGGAAAATGGCGAGTCGTTCACATCAGCATTGATACTCTTGCTGGGGGAAATGGTGAGTCGTTCACATCAGCATTGATACTCTTGCTGGGGGAATCTAGTGAGTAGATCACATCAGCATTGATACTCTTGCTGTGGGAAATGGTGAGTCGTTCACATCAGCATTGATACTCTTGCTGGGGGAAATGTGAGGTTCACATCAGCATTGATACTCTTGCTGGGGGAAATGGTGAGTCGTTCACATCAGCATTGATACTTTTGCTGTGGGAAATGGTGAGTAGTTCACATCAGCATCCCAGAGACTCGTTCACAGTGAAGTGGAAAGAAGAGGAAGCTGAAGGAGGGTTTTTTTTCTCGGGAAGGGAAATGGGAGGGGGGGGGGGGGGTACTGGGGGAGGAACGGGTACAGATGACGGGGGGAGAAGGAAGGGGGAAGGGCAGGAGCACACGTGTCCCTGACTTACTTGACTTATGCCTCTTGATTCCTTGAGGAACATTGGGCCGCGACGACACTCCTCCAACGCATGCAATTTTGGCAGGTCCTCCTTAGCTGAGCCCACGTCATTCCGGTGGCCTTCATCTCAGCGTCGACACTCCTGAGTCATGCATTTCCGGGATGTTGCTTGAGATCAACGGTTTGGATTCCCAACTGATTATTCCTAGGACCTCTGTTGCTGTTTCTGTTAACTTGGGTAAAATTGTTTGCGAGGGCTTCAAGACCTGCTAGAAACATAGTGTGCCGAATTTTCCTCCTTTGCCGCTTGGAATTGGTCAGTGACCTCAAGGTATTTCATTTCTCCAAGATTGAATTTCAGACGGCTAGCTTTTCACTTTCTTCCCGTTCTTCACACGTACTTTAAAGTTTACTCTCCTCCTGTTCTTCAAACGTACTTTAAAGTTCACTATTCTCCTGTTCTTCAAACATACTTTAAAGTTCACACTCAGGACGTACTTTAAAGTTCACTTTCCACCTGTTCTTCAAACATACTTTAAAGTTCACTCTCCTCCCGTTCTTCAAACGTACTTTAAAGTTCACTTTTCTCCCGTTCTTCAAACGTACTTTAAAGTTCACTCTCCTCCTGCTCTTCAAACGTACTTTAAAATTCACTCTCATCCCGTTCTTCAAACATACTTTAAAGTTTACTCTCCTCCTGCTCTTCAAACGTACTTTAATGTTCAACACCCCCCCCTCCCCCCCGTTCTTCAAACGTACTTTAACGTTCACTCTCCTCCCGTTCTTCAACTGTACTTTAAGTTCACTCTCCTCTTGTTCTTCAGATGACGTAATTAAAGTTCACCTCCAAGCACCCTTTAAAGTTCACTGCTGCTCTTGTTTTTCACAGGTTAGTTCATGCAGGCATAGTCCTCTATCATCCGTGGTCTCATTACAACAGGAGCCGCAGGAATTATTCCAGTCTTCTTGGGCATCTGTACCAACCTTGGCAATCCAGTCGCCCTGAATGAAGAGGGTGCCTTCCTTGTGACCCTCAATGATAACTGTTTGGTGCTGGATATAAAGTTCTTCAGTCTGGTCGTCACCGTAGGCTGATATGATGTGGGGGCATCAATTTGCACTATAGTGATGTTGAATGGGTTTTCCTTGCAGGCGGATGGCTCTGTTCCTGTTGGAAACAGGGTAGCATTCCTAATACAGCGCTCTATGTGTTGTTGTTAACTAAAAACCCCCACTCCGTGTCATATCGTCTTTTTCCATGTTGTAGCACAGAACATACCCTTTGGTGTACGGGAAAGAAGAGGGGAGGAGGGGGGGGGGGGGGGGGGGGGGGGGCTAACAGGGCGAAAGCTTTTAGGGACATGTTGTTCTTTCACGGTAGTCTTTGAAAGAGGGAAGGGGCAGGACTCACTTTCCACATAGGTTAGGGAACCACACACACACACACACACACACACACACACACACACACACACGCTGAATTGAAATTCGATCTGAAAAGATCGAAGTGGTGCAAAGAAGAACAGCTCGATATGTATGGAACAAATATGATTGGACCAGCAGCGCAACAGCCATGCTGCAAAATCTGGAATGGGAACCCCTTGAAGCACGAAGAAACAGGCAGAGGCTAACCTTTATGTACAAGCTGCAAAGTGAAACGACTGCAGGCGGAAATCTAAGGAGAACAAGCACAGCGTACTATGATTGGCCTTCTTCCTTGCGCTGAACTCAGAAGCAATCTGAAGCAATCAAAGCTAAGTGCATTTTCGTTATTTTTTTCATTTTTGTTTCAACTGATGAAGACCTAAGAGGTCGAAACGCGTTGTGTTTTGTCTTGTGACTCGTTTGTCCACGTTTCTCTGGGCGGTTCGCTGACATTTATTCAAGATTTCTTCATGTACAAAATCGTCAATGGCACTGTGGACATACCTCCTGACAAATTCCTCAAGAGAGGACCTGCCAAAACCAGATCCAACCACAAACACAAATTTGCTCATCTCGGCACTTCCTCTGACCCATACAAGTACAGCTTTTTCCATCAACCATCCCAGCCTGGAACTCCCTGCCTGCAACAGCAGCAGAGGCTCCCCCTTTGGTATCATTCAAGAGGGAGCTGAACAAAAAATCCCAGCCTAGATCGCTATCCCAACTAGCCGAACGGTAAATGATGGGTAGGGTTGTGCCGGTCCAGGTCACGACCTGAGGGTCGCCACGATAATAACCGGTAAGCCTCCCCAGATACTAATTAGGCTAGTTGAGTAGGCTAGTTGGGGTACTAAGTCGACTTTGCAGCTCCTTAGCTATCTTTTGTTGTTCCTATTAGGTCTTTGTTTATTTATCTTACGCCTCTGTGAACACAGGTCAGTGTGATAGTCAACTATAACGGCTGACCTACAAATTTGAAGATTGAATTAAACTAGTTTATTCTCTCTCTCTCTCTCTCTCTCTCTCTCTCACACACACACACACACACGCACGTACGCACGTACGCACGCATGCACGCACACACAAAAAAGGAGCACGCGGCCGCGACCCAAATCCACCAACTCCCTAACCAACTTTCTGTATAACGAATGAAAACGAGTCTTGCTGAGTTCCAGTCAACAACCAATGAAATGTTTCGTAAGCCGGTTTCGAGGGTTTCGAAAAGTGTTTACAATGGCAGCGAACGAATCTTGATGATCTAACGCACGCCGAATCAGGTAATTTTATCAGCATTTTTGTGTATCCTTGTTTCTGTGTGTCCTTACCCCTGCGTGTTAGGTAGAACATAAGGATTCTTTGTCTAGATCTCAGTGTTATTTCACTCGAAAGGCAGTGTGCAAGTGAGAAAGCACAGCAGCGTACGGTACGATGATTTTGTCGAGCAACTAACAAGTTTCAACATGAACACGTTGAACATGATCGTTTGGTCAAATCATAGCCCCAGAAATTATTTTATTTTATATTGTATCATATAATACACCGTAAATAACAACAACAACAAAAAAAAACAAAGTTGTCACAACTTATAGGCAGGATAGCTGATACTGAGTGCTTACTTTAAATACCAAGTGTGGCACTAGTACATCAGTACTGGTAGTGGGTCTTGAGTTTAACTGGAAAAACGGCAGGCCAAAGTGTGCCATGACCTCATGTGGAGTTATTTTGGTACACAGTGACACAGTGGTTAGGTTTGAGACTTGCGCATGGTTTTGATCAGAAGCAAATGTGTGTGTGCATGTGTGTGTGTATGTGTGTGTGTGGTCTCATTTTCTGGAATGTCAGTACCCCCTACGATGCGCATTCTAGCTTCTTATTCACAGCCACATCCAAGCTTGTCCCACTGCAGCCAAATGCACCAGAAATGCACAGGGAGTAGTCAGTGTCAAGTCACTGCAAAGCAACTCTACAAGAGGACATCAAGTCACTAAGAGTCATGGGCAGACAAATGGGGCATGCAGTTCAATGCCTCAAAATGCTACATCATGAGCATTGCAAAATCCTCTACCTCCTCCTACTTCTACTCCTTAAGTAGTACCATCCTGCAGCAAGTCTCCCATAACCCACCTCGGCATCCAATTCGGCGCCAACCTCAAGTAATCTCAACACATCACATCCATCACAAAGGCCAACAGCACACAAGGATTTCTCCTGCGGAATCTCAGGCTCAGCCCCACCTCCTACCGAAGAAATACCTACCTTGCACTCGTACGCCCTGTCCTGGAGTATGCAGCAATCATTTGGGACCCGCACTTGCAGCAAGAGATCAACATGCTGGAGCGCGTACAAAGAAATGCAGTGCGCTTCATAGCAAAGGACTACCGCTCCACCATGCAAGGCTTCATAACGGGTCTGTTGAGAAAACATGAGTTCACTAGACTCCAAGAATGGCGGCGCCAACTACGTCTAGGATTCTTTTACAGGGTGGTTGAGGGTCTGGTGCCAGCGATCACCCCGAGTGATTTCATCACACCTCAGAAACCAGGACAACACATCCGCTCCACCAGAGACGTACCTGTTACAAAACCCAGTGGAGAACTACTTACGAAACAATGATAGGTGCTACTGCATTCCTGAAACACACACCGATCAGTACTGAAACTCACACTTCCCAAAGACAATAACTGAGTGGAACCACCTTGACAATAACATCGTCCACCAAAAGTCAGTCAACAGCTTCAAGTCGGCTCTGGCAAAAGCCAGAAACCGATAATATCATCACGCTGCGCACCCCCCACCGTCGCGCCTATGCCAGTAAATGGATGTTAGCGACGTACCAATCCATATCCCAGTCCAGAACTCATCAGAGGAGACTTAACCCTGCTGCTGAATCAGTTCTGCAGTCTTCAGCAGTGCGTTTTCTGATTCAGCATATGCAGGACACACACCTACTATGCCCTCACTGACGACAGAAGCTGCTTAGTTGTGGAGCCAGTGTGAATGTCCCTCAGGAGAGCGAGTGTCACTGCATCTGACAGACAACCATACCCAAGAACTTGCCTAGATATACAGGTGAACTTGACAAGAACTCAAGAAGGGCACAGACATGGAGAGGGAAGTGAAACTTAGGTTACTATGAGAGCAGGGCATGAAGGGCCACAGCATTTGAAACTTCGTTTTTCTATGCTGATCAATGAGGATGAGGATGAAGAAGATTTAGGAGCTAGCTCCATTCTGCCTTGAGAGTGCATGAGAGTGCGTGTGCACACACATGCGCATGCACGCACACACACACACACACACACACACACACACACACACACACACACACACACACACACACACACAGAGGAGTGTCACACATTTATACACCTTACCAGCGCCACATGTACAGCCAATCAGTCACATCACTTGTTGTCACATTACTCTGTATCACACAAATGAATCTTTGTATTAGTGCTGTTCTCTAGAGATAACATGATGCAATGTTAAAATTTTGCATTTTATTTCAGTTTCAATGTAGTTCCCCACCTATTTTTTTTTTTTTTTGAAAGAGATTCCTCAAATTCCAAATTGAACCTTAAGGCAAAGGTACTTTCACTTCAAAATGTTTGAGTATAGAATCTGGTGCATAACAGGTTTTAATCAGTTTACTCTGTAATGTATATAAAAATTTCCTTTGTATGCAAACCGTGTGTTTTCCCAGAACTGAAGAAATATAAATGTTTGTGCAGATTTGTGTACAGTTTCAGTGAAGGGGCTTTTTATCAAGTGGGATTAGTGCTTTCATTATAATGCGATATTGGACTATATAACTATGAGAAGAGACTTGTTCTGAAGGTCATTATTGTATATCGAACTGCTGATTTCACTCTGTTGTTCAATGCATCATGGAGAATTTTACTGCATTAGTTCACCTTCTTCTTCCTGATGCTTGACTACTACATATTCATTTATTTCATTTCACTTTAGTTTTATAGTGTTCCAAACTTTGGGACTTATTATTAAAAAAAAGAAACAACAACAACGACATTGGGAAAGAAGAAGACAACAGATGAACAATCTTGCACCATAATTGAGATGGGGAAAGAGTCTTTTGTGTGTGGAGGAGATGAAAAGGGGCTGGGGGTAGTCGGGACAATTGACAAGAAGGTAATACTCAGAGTATTAGTTGATGAAAACAACTGCACTCATCTTATTGAGGTATGTTTCTATTTTGAATTTGAACAGGACAAATCAAAAGGAAAAAAACAGGAATCAGAGGAAACGGAGGACAGAAGTCAGTGAGACCGTGAGAACAGGGTCACAGTGACCTGATCTAGTGACGCAGAATGGCGGAAAGCCGCGGCGATGTACAGAGTGAGGGAACAGGCTCCCACAACACCAGCATTGAGCGTCCCCCAGTTCTTCCCCTGATTCCCCAGCAGTTCTGTGTCCACAAGACTTCAGGTAAGTGTACTAGAAAGTATTGAGCCTCGCCCCAGTCCCCCTGCCAGTTCTTCCCCCTGATTCCCCTGGCAGTTCTGTGTCCACAAGTCTTCAGGCCAGGTTAATGTAGGAAGTATAGAGAATGGCGGAATTCTTCCCCCCCCCCCCTCCCCCCACTCTGTCCCCCTGCCTGTTCTTCCCCCTGATTCCCAGGGCAGTTCTGTGTCCACAAGACTTCAGGTTAGTGTACTAGAAAGTATTCAGTGTGTGTGAGTGTGTGTGTGTGTGTGTGTGTAGTGTGGTCATGAAAAAAACCTGGCATCTCTGTCACAAGGGAAAAAAATCTGGATTCAGTGCTCAGCATGTTGCTGTATGCTTTAATTTAGATAATTGACCAGGTGCAGTGGTACAGTGGTTAGCAACACCTGTTGCAGGTTGGATGGTATTGTGTTCAACATATCAGACGCATATATTGGTAGAGGTTTTCTTTCTTTGTTTCTTTCTTTTTCTTTTCTCTGCGTCAGCTCCTACAGATTTTAGAATGTAGAAGTAGGGAGACAGAAACCACATCATTGGATTTTCATCTGTTGAATCACTGTCTTAAAAATGGTTGTGTCTCTAAGAGTGCTTGGAATTCTTTACCAGCTCTTGAGGAGTCTGTATTTCTTGGGCTTTTTTTTACCTTGGATGTTTAGTACTTACTGACTGCATGGCATCTTGGAATCTAGTCCACATTTTTTTTTTTTAGAATTGAAACCTTTCATCCATGAATAAAGCACATAAAGAGGCATGGATTTTGCTATATCATACACAAAACTGCCGTCTGTTATTGTATGCTTGACATAGTAAACCATGCTGATGTGATCCTACATGAGTTCAAAGAGCTGAAACATGCTGTGATGTGTGTGCTGTACTGATGTGCCCACTGGAGGGTCAGTGGTTTGAGCTGTGTGGCAGTGTAGACACAGCCAGCCACCAGGACTGGTCTCAGCTTGAGAAAAAGGTACTGTCTCACTGAGAATTTATGTTCTGTAAAAGGAAGCATAGAGAACAGCCCCGTCAGTGTCATAACTCACTGAGAATTCATGTTCTATGAAAGGAAGCATAGAGAACAGCCCTGTCAGTGTCATTACTCACTGAAAATTTATGTTCTATGAAAGGAAGCATAGAGAACAGCCCTGTCAGTGTCATTACTGAGAAATTGTGTTTCTATGAAAGGAAGCATAGAGAACAGCTCTGTCAGTGTCATCACTCACTGAGAATTCATGTTTTATGAAAGGAAGCATAGAGAACAGCCCTGTCAGTGTCAAGTCTCACCTGGAAATTATGTTCTATGAAAGGAAGCATAGAGAACAGAGGGATGCATACTACCGAATGCCCAGATCAGACCAAGTGAACTTTGTGAGACTGAGGACAGGGCACTCCAGACTGAGACGTCACATGTTCACAATATTCCACATTGGCAAGTCTTCAAAATTATCCATGCAGTACAGCCCCAATGACATTTCTAGCAAAACTTAAAACAGAAACCTAGCCTGCCAACACACGGATTAGGGGTTATTGACCACTGGAAGGCCTTCGCTATACAGCAGCCTTCGCCAGTACCTCCAGGGCTGTTGCCTAAGTGAACGAAGAAGAAGACCATCCTATAGTACTGCTGATCTCAAATGATCATCACCCATCAGTCATTGATTGATCCCTACCCCTCTTCAACCAACATCATTATACTAATGCCACCACATCATTTCACCTGTGACAATGATCAGCATCCCACAGTACCTTTAATCTCAGTTATGATTCCAGTAACAACAATGACTATCATCCTGTAGCACTGTTGTTATCAGATGACCTTTACCCATCAAGGTTGTTTAAAAAAAAAAAATATATATATATATGTGTGTGTGTGTGTGTGTGTGTGTGTGTGAGAGAGAGAGAGAGAGAGAGAGAGAGAGAGGAGGATGGGTGGTGTATGTGTGTGAAAAACTTCCCACAGTTAGTCTCATTACGATCATCATTCACCAGTAATACCGTATAAATGTTTTTTTCTCTCCCCTCTCTTCCCCCCCTCTCCCCCCCCCCTTTTTTTTTTTTTTTTTAACACATGATACCCCGTTTCTCACTGATCATTTTTATCTCTTCTTTCTATCTATTTTCAACCAGAACGAGCATATTAATGCCAACACATTATTTCACCTGCTACAATGAACACCATCCCACAGTATTGTTTACTTTTACAACAACACTATTTGCATGAATTTCCCACCCACCCACCCCACCCCCCCGACCCTACGCTTATGTTGGTTATGTACGCTTATGTGTGGGAGGAGAGATATGAACTCTCCCTCTTTCTTTCTCTCTCTCTCTGCCCCTCCCCCATTGCCCTCTTCCCCACCCCCCCCCCCCCCCCCCCATCCCTCCATGTTCCGTGTTCTCCCTCCCTCTCCCCGCCTTTCTTTTTTTTTTTTTTTACCCCCTCCCAATGAATATCTTATCACCCATTGATTATTTCCATTCTCTTCCAATCATTATTATCATTACCCACACCCCCATGTACAACTACCCACACATAACTACTATCATCACCATCACCACCCATTAAGGTTGTTCATTTATTTATTCATTATATTCTATATTTATCATTCTTTATTTATTCACTTTTTTATTTTCATTTTTTAGTTTAATTAATTTTTTTTTCATTTGTATTTTATTTTATTTATTTTATTCCATTTTTGTTTTGCCCCACTAAGCACTATTATTGATCTACCATTATCACTAACATATCATACTATTCTACAAAACAAGCTACAAACCCCATTGTTTCACACCCCCCCCCCCCCCCCCCCCCTCTCCCCCCCTCACTATTTCCTCTCCCATGATCCCCACCTGGGTGGCCTCGTTTATATCTGGCGGCCATTTTACCCGTGTGCCAAACATGAGAAGATAAGTGGTTTCTTGTTCTTGGTTTCACTGCCCTAAATGTTGTTTGTTTTTGCCCAAAAACGCATTGTGTCTTGTTCTGTACTTTGTCTATGTCCTTGGTGGTAACTAACCCCCTCTCTTTCTTGCATGCAAGCACGCGCACACACTCACATGCACACATGCCAACGCATGAGCGCATGTGTGTACACACACACACACACACACACACACACACACACACACACACACACACACACACACACACACACACACACACACACACACACAGATAATTACAGAAAAGGTGTTGGTGTGTGTGTGATTGTGCAGGAAGAGTATGACGAACTATTGAAGTATGCTGTGGTGGTACCAGACTATAACCCCAAAGATGTGAATGGCAAACTGACCGACTCCAGAGGGCTCTTTGGCAGGCACGATGACATCATCATTGTTCGAACAGCCAACCAGCAGTCAGGCCTCCTATGGGGTGAGTGTTAGCAGCCTACAGGAACTTGTCCCCTATTTTCTCTTGCATGGAAAGCTCAATCACCATTGCCTCTCCTTCCTTACCTTACCCTTAAATCTCTCTGTGCCAGGAGGCACATAAGGCTTGGACGTCTCTCCTCCATTGTGTTCGGTCTGCAGCTGCATGGCATACAACACTCCATGTTTCCCAGCCTGCGCCGTTTCTCTCCTTCTCTCCACCATTTGCCGCCATGTTGTTTTCGGTCATCCTCTTTTCCTTCTTCCCTCTGGTGTCCAACCAAGGGCCACAGCACAGTCATCGTTCCTCTCCTTCCTCATTATGTGCCCAATCCAGTTCTACTTCCGTCTCCTCACCTCCTCGCTGATCTTTCCTGCTTCTGCCATCTCAAGAACTGTCTATTGGAGACATGTTGTTGCCATCGGATCTTGAAAATCCCTCCCTAGACACTTGGTCTGGAAGGTGTCGAGCTTTTCTTCCTCTCCTTTAGTCAGTTTCCAAGTCTCACACATCCGTAGAGTAGGACGGACAAGACAAGGCTCTTGAAAAGGGAAGCTTTAGTCTTTCTGCCTATGTTGCTGGCTTGCCAGATGTTTGATAGCCACTTCATCTGTGCACTGTTCAAGGCTACTCTCTTCTTGACATCAGCTGTGCCTCCACCGTCTTTTGTCACATTTGCACCCAGATATGTGAAGCTCTCTACCTCCTCTACTTCACTTTCTCCAACTTTCAGCTTATCGTCACTCCTGCTGTTGGCTTTCATGGCTTTGCACTTCTTGGCATTCAGCTTCAGTCCAACTTTGGTTGCATTGTCTTCAAGTTTTGCTGTTTTGGTTTGAAGGTGGTTCATTGTTGAGGATAGGAGGGCGAGGTCGTCCCCAAAGTCTAGGTCCTCCAACATGGGTGAAGTTCCATCGGATCGTGGTTCTCTCACCCTCTATGGTTTTTCCGCATGATCCAATCAATCACTAGCAGGAATAGGAATCCTGACATGCAGCAACCCCTGCTTCACCCCCCCAGTCATCACTGGGAACCAGTTTGTTGTTTCATTTTCATCAATTACGGAGCACTGGAAGTCCTCATAAAGGGTCTTGACCATCCGGATCAGTTTCTGTGGGACTCCATACTGACGCATGATGATCCAAAGGCTGTCACGGTGTATGGAGTCAAAGGCCTTTTCGAAGTCGACATAATGGATGTAGAGCGTAGCATTCCATTCGTTGACTTGTTCCAGAATATTCCTGAGGATGAATATCTGGTTGACAGTTCCTATGCCTGTCCTGAAGCCGGCTTGTTCTTTCCTGAGTGAGGAATCCACTCCTGTCTGTATCCTGCTGATAAGGATCCTGCTTAGCACCTTGCTGGCCAGTGGCAGCAAGGTAACTCCCTGCCAGTTGCCACACTCCTGAAGGTTACCTTTTTTCGGAATTTTGCAAATTAGTCCTTTTGTCCACTGTGTAGGAACTGTCTCTTTCTCCCAAGTGAGGTCAAAGGTCCGTTTGAGTTCTTGGCTGGTTTGCTCAATGTCTGCTTTGAGCATTTCTGCTGCTCCAGGTGCTTTTCCGTCTGAGGGCCTTCAGTGCTGTTTTAATCTCCTGAATAGTTGGTGCTTCCACGGAGATGTCAAGCTCTTCTGTCTCTTCCTCTTCTTCTTCTGGTGGTTCCTCCGGTGTGTTTCTGTTGAACACTTCCAGGAAATGCTCTTTCCACCTCCCTAGCCTGGCGTCTTTGTTCTTCAACAGTTCTCCATCTTGTTCTTCACTGCTGCTGCTTGCTTGGTGCTCTGTCCTGTCAGCTGCTTCACTATACTGTACAGTTCTTTCTGCCTTCCATTCTCCGCTGCATTCTGTGCTCGTTCTGTTTTCTCTGACATCCACCCCCTCTTCTGTCCTCCCTCAAACTCTTCTTCACCACTTTGTCCTTCTCTTTGTATTCCTCCCTCATTCTGCTTTTGATTCTCTCTCTGAGCAGGTAGTGTCAATCCTCGTCTTTATTCCTTTCCTTTCATCAAAGAGTTTCCAGCTGTTGTCACTGATCCATAGCTTGCTTTTCCCTTTTCTGAAACTGAGCACCTCTTCCGCTGACTTGACATATGCATTCTTTTGCTGCTCCCACACCTCCTCTTCGTCTTCGCTCTCGTTCCTGGTCTCTTCCAGCTTGCCTCTTACTGTCTCGCAGTACTTCTTCCTTGTCTCTTCATTGTTCAGACGTTTGACGTCTAGTCTTGGCTTGACCTTGTTGTTATTTCTGTGTGAGCTGAGACGCAGTTTGATGCGAGTCCTCACCAGAAAGTGGTCACTGTTGGCATCAGCTCCCCTCTGTACTCGACAGTCTAGTACAGACGATCTCCACTGTCCGCTGATCAAAAGATGGTCAATTTGATTCCTCACTCCTCCATCTGCTGATACCCACGTTGCCTTGTGAATATCTTTGTGGGGAAATAGTGTTCCTGCTATTACAAGCCCATTCAGCTGACAAAACTCGCACAATCTCTCTCCATTGCCATTCTGTGTTCCAAGTCCATGTACGCCCATAGTCCTCTCATACCCTCTGTTATCATTTCCAACCTTTGCATTAAGGTCCCCCATGATGATGATGATGATGTCATTCTTGTTGCAACCGTCAACTGCTTCCTGTAGTTCTTGATAGAACTGTTCCTTCTCCTCGTCTTCTCTCTCATTGTGTGGGGGCGTACACTTGAATAATAGTCACTCTCCTGTACCTTGAGTAGAATCTGGCTGTTATAATCCTCTTGTTGATGGGGGTCCATTCCATGAGCGACTTCACTGCATCTTGGCTAATCATGATGGCAACACCACCCTCATGCACTTCGTCATCTCCGCTGTAAATCAGTGTCTGTCCCGAAGCCATCCTCATCCTGCCTGCTCCTGTCCATCCGCACTCACTAATTCCAAGGATGTCCAGCTGGTACCCCTTCATCTCTCTCGTGATCTGTGCCGCAGCTCTCTCCTCTGTACATAGTCCTCACATTCCAGTGTCCAATGGTGAGGGTTATTCAGGGGCTTGCTAAGGATCTCATCTGACGGTGAGCTTCCCGAAGGCTTTGACCCATCATCGTCATGGTGCCGGTGTAGGCGATCCCCGCTGCCCCCTGGTCTTGATGCACATTGACGTACGTAGTTTCTGTAACTGATGGATTTTTTCCAGGAATAGGTAGTTAACCTCCTGCCCAACCCCCATGCCTGGAGGACCAGGGTTTTCTGTTGGGGTTTTCCTTCCCTTAGACTGCGTTGGTCCACGACTCCATTACGGAGTACCCTCCCATCCGCCACCCAGGAGGACACACCTGTACGCCGTGCAGTCCCAGCGCGAGGCCATTGCCTCTCTGTATTCAGATTTTTTTTTCTGTGAATAATTCCAACTCTCAGCCTCATCCCAGACTTGATGTATTGCTATGAATAGCTTTCAAAAGCTGATTTAGGCACTAGACATGAGCAACAAATTTAACCCGTTCAGTGCTTGAAAATGTTACATAACAAAGGCTGGCCCAGTGCCAGGGAAATCTAACGATTTGGGGGTAATAATTAACAAAAAATTCTAGCTCAGAAACTACAAAAGATATAAAAATGAAATATATATGATTTTTTGAAGGAAATGAATGGAGATTTTGAATCTGGGCTTCTTTTGTTTTAATTTTGATCATAAAAAAATATTTAGGCATTTAGATTTGGAAGGATTTTTTTTTGCACAATCAAAAAACATATGTATTTACCACTACAGCTTCACATCCAAAAAAGAACACAAAGCAAAAAAAAAGTTGAAATAAAGTTTGTATTGTCACACTACACCTGTAATGAAAGTAAAACAGTCTAGAAGTCTATCCAGACACTCACACCTCATGCAGACAGGTCAGTTCACGACCACGCCCCCCTCCCCCCACCACGCCCCCTTGCTGGACTTCAACCCTCTCTTTCACTCCTCCTCTTCCCTACCTTTCCTGCCCGCCCTGGAGCCGTGTGTGTCATGCCGCGAGCAGGCCGCGCTCCCCTCTCGCACTGACTAACACGCCGCGCTGCCCACTCGCACGCAGTGCAGAGTACACACTATGCTAGCTCGTTCGATGTTGGTAACCAGTCAGCTGAACACACTCTTGAGATCGCACAGCACGACTCAATAACTGACGAATATGGCCGGCAATTCCATCCCTGTCATCATCTCACCTTCATGCTCGAGTGAGTCGCTGAATAAAAGATTATTATCTTTATCAAAAATGATTAGCAGAGCCCGCCCAGCTCAGCTGTGTAAGTACATTGATTTGGTCGCTACGCTCGTCGAAGGTTGCGCCGCCATCTTTGCAAGCGAGACAAAGCGCTGGCTGGTCATCCAGTCAGTGATGAGGAAAAATGGTCTTTCCCCTCACGTGTGGTCATTTGCATATCATTTTAATACTGTAGACATATAAGCTTACTACGCACACTCTATTCAGTCCTTGATAGGATAGTAACGAATGAAAATTCAAGAAAAATGCATGACGTCAGTGGACGGCCCATAGGCACTGGAAGTACATTTTTACTACGGCGTCAGCCGACGGCTTAAAAGGCACTCAACGGGTTAACACTGTTGTATACATCTTGCAAGGACAGAGAAAAATGAGTCAAGGGCTTGTGAGTGAGACCCAGCAGAGGTCTGACATAAGAAGAGAAAAAAACTGATGGCTGAATCAGAATAGCATAGAACCGACAGCTTCGAATTCTGGTGCAAAAGATTTGATAAGCTGCTACGTTAGAGGTCATTCTCCTGTCTTTCAGCTGTGACCTAGCCTTTTTGTTTGTCCACAGACTTGGAGAGAGAGGCACACAGAGAAGAGCTGGAAGAAGGGGAGTCGGAAGGGGAGAGAACTCCACGAACCAGGGAAGAGCAAAGCAGTGGGGGTGTGAAGCAGTTGCCTGACTTTGGGGGGGAAGCCCCATCGACTCTCATGGCCCTGCCAGCTTCACCCACCCCAGGAGGGCAGACACTTCAGGTACACAGACTGTGTGAGGGATGGATGCTGGGTGGTTTTTTGCAGTCTACAGGTACACACACTGAAGGTTGCTAGCTAGGTGGTTTACTGCAGTGTACAGGTACACACACTGTGTGAGGGATGCTGGGTGGTTTGTTGCAGTCTACAGGTACACACACTGAAGGTTGCTGGGTGGTTTATTACAGTGTACAGGTACACACACTGTGTGAGGGATGCTGGGTGGTTTATTGCAGTCCACAGGTACACACACTGAGGGCTGCTGGGTGGTTTGTTGCAGTCTACAGTTACACGCACTGTGTGAGGGCTGCTGGGGGGTTTATTGCAGTCTACAGGTACACACACTGAGGGCTGCTGGGTGGTTTATTGCAGTCTACAGGTACACACACTATCTGAGGGCTGCTGGGTGGTTTATTGCAGTCTACAGGTACACTCACTGAAGGCTGCTGGGTGGTTTATTGTAGTCTACAGGCACACACACTGAGGGCTTCTGGGTGGTTTTATTGCAGTGTACAGGTACACACTCTGTGTGAGGGATGCTGGATGGTTTATTGCAGTCTACAGGTCTGCTGGGTGGTTTATTGCAGTGTACAGGTACACACACTGTGTGAGGGATGCTGGATGGTTGATTGCAGTCTACAGGTCCACACACTGTGTGAGGGATGCTGGGTGGTTTATTGCAGTCTACAGGTACATGCACTGTGTGAGGGATGCTAGGTGGTTTATTGCAGTGTACAGGTACACACACTGTGTGAGGGATGCTGGATGGTTTATTGCAGTCTACAGGTACACACTGTGTGAGGGATGCTTGTTGGGTTTATTGCAGTCTAAAAGCATTGCAGAACAGCTGGACTTTCCAGCCTGTGTGGGAGTATTGGAGTCTGTTCATTTTTTTCTTTGTCTGTTTTTCTCTCTTTCTCTTTCTTTTTATGTCAATGTCTCTCTGTCTGTCTGTCTCTCTTTCTTTTTTTTTTTTTTTTTTTTTTTTTTTTTTGCTTGCTGATTTTGTGAGGAACAAGAATCAAACAGAACAAGCATGTACCAGTACTCCAACATATAAACCAACTTCGGGCATAACCATGATTTATTGTGTCATTTTGTATCTTCTTTTTTTCCTTTTTTTTTTTTTTTTTATAGGTGACTGTATGTGTGAGTATGTGTATTCATATTTTTTGCGTACAAGTGTGTGTTACGTGTAGGAGTGAGAAAGAAGAGTGAGTGTGTGCAGGGAGGAAGAAGCTGGTGTGATCATCACTTTCTGTCCCTCTCTGGGTCTGTCATTCTCTGTCTCCCTCTGGTTGTAACCAGCATCTTTTATGATAATGATACTAATAGAGTAGCATTGATAAAGTGCCTTGCCAAAGGTTCTAGACGCTGACAATCCACACTCTCGTGTACAGAATGGGCTGCCTACCTGGGTAGTGACAACTGAAGAGAGCTGCCTGCTGGCGCTCCACGCAGTCGTTTCCTGTGTCATCCAGTAAATATCATTCACTCAGTTTCGTTACTTTTACGTTCTTTCAATTTTTCACGTAGGGTGCATGCTATGTGTAAGGTATTATCCATACCAACGGCCAAACTGGCCTCTTCCAAAAGTTGGTGATTGGATTTTATGTGTGTGCAAGATGTTAGGCTGTGTAATGTCTTGTTTTGCTGCTGTGTTCATTGGAAACTTGACAGAGGACAGAGGACCTTACTCTCACTCTCAGCCTATGTTCCCCAATGCTGTTACAGGCTTGGCTGATGGGGGAAGCAGCCCTCGAGATGATGGTCCCCGCGTGACCTCTGACCGTCTGTTCAACACCAGTGAGCCAGTCGAAACGGTGTACATGGCCCACCATCGACCAGGATGTAGGCAGGATGGAGACTATGCTGGATCACTGGTGTCTGGAACTGAAACGAAACGTGCTGGTGAGTGAAATGATTTATTGGTGTTTGGAACTGAAAAGAAACATGCTGATGAGTGAAATGATTTATTGGTGTTTGGAACTGAAAAGAAACGTGCTGGTGAGTGAAATGATTTATTGGTGTTTAGAACTGAAAAGAAACGTGCTGGTGAGTGAAATGATTTATTGGTGTTTGGAACTGAAAAGAAACGTGCTGGTGAGTGAAATGATTTATTGGTGTTTGGAACTGAAACAAAACGTGCTGGTGAGTGAAATGATTTATTGGTGTTTGGAACTGAAAAGAAACGTGCTGGTGAGTGAAATGATTTATTGGTGTTTAGAAACTGAAAAGAAACATGCTGGTGAGTGAAATGATTTATTGGTGTTTGGAGCTGAAAAGAAACGTGCTGATCAGTGAAATGAAACTGAAAAGAAACATGCTGGTGAGTGAAATGATTTATTGGTGTTTGGAGCTGAAAAGAAACGTGCTGGTGAGTGAAATGATTTATTGGTGTTTGGAACTGAAAAGAAACATGTTGGTGAGTGAAATGATTTATTGGTGTTTGGAACTGAAAGGAAACGTGCTGATCAGTGAAATGATTTATTGTTGTTTGGAACTGAAAATAAACACGCTGATCAGTGACAGGATTTATTGGTGTTTGGAACTGAAAAGAAACGTGCTGGTGAGTGAAAGGATTTATTGGTGTTTGAAACTGAAAAGAAACATCCTGTCAGTGACAGGATTTATTGGTGTCTGGAACTGAAAAGAAACATGCTGATCAGTGACAGGATTTATTGTTTGTGATTGACTGTTGGATGACACGAAGCAGTTTTTCTCATCCCAAGTAAGATTCATGGGAAATTCACTTCTCGTAAAGTTTTATTGGGGTCCATGCTTAAACAATTCTTGGTATCCTTCGAAAAAGAAAAAACAAAAAAAAGAAGAAACAAAGACGCGACAGTTGCATTTAATTTTGCAAAGTGGTATCAGCTGTCACAATTCAGTGTCTCTGTGCTGACATGTTAAATAGAAGGTCCCCTCTGGTTGGCCCAGCAGACACATCGTTACGGACTGTAGTAAGGATATTCAATTCAGGGGAAAGCACTCTTTAATTAATCATAAAAATGAAAAGGAAGCATGAGCCATTTTGTTTCTATGACACTAGGTATGGACTGAAAACAGTTAGACTCATGCTATTGATCAAGCACATGTTTTTATCTTGGGAGTATTTTTCTGTATAGCATTCTTCTTATTTCTTTAGACTGGGTCTGTCTAATTCCAACCAGAGCGTTTTCAGTTCCTCCATTTTAAGAATTCCTTTGAGAAGGTGTGAAGAAAATGGATTTGCTGTGGGCAGTTTTTTCCCCGATTGACCCAGGGAAACTGAAACATGAGAAGAGGGCTAGCAACCTGGGTGGTCAACTGAGCATGCACACCTTTTTTTTTTTCAAGAATCTTCTGAACCGGCCACTGGGGCAAAGTGTAAGGTCACAGTGGCTTGCTGCTGATGTACAGGGGAGAGGTCTCTTTGAACTGTCAGGCCAGCTTCTTGTGTGGCACAAACCCAGGACACTGCTGGCAGATTTGGCAAAATCTCATACAACAACATGGTATCACACAAACTCCAGTTTTAGAACTGTGTGAAGTCCAATGTTGCAGAGGGCTTTTGTTGTTGTTGTGCTGATTGAATGTTGACAAGTAGATTGGTTGAACGGTTTGCGAGAGAAATGGGACAGTGCTTTAAAAGGTTGTTGATGCATTGTTTGATCAAGTCTGACTCAAACACAGAGTTTATCTTGATATGGTTATTTCCACAAAACACTACCAGTTTGTTCCTTTGAGTTTTTTTTTTATTGTCAACATTTGATGGCACACCCTTGGTATTTTTTCCCTTATTACTGTTTCAGCAATCACACATATCTTCTGCTCTTAGGTTCTGCATATTTCTGTACATGTTCAAAATTTGAAGGCATTCACCTACATTTTGATGTATGTATTTCATGCATAATCTTTCTGATCAATATCTATCTGTCTATCTATCTATCTGTATATATATATATATATATATATATATTCATGCATAACCTTTAAGATTAATAGATATCTGTATATGTCATGCATAATCATATGAACAGTAAGTTTTCATAACCAATTCCGTTAAGAAATTTGCAGCCTAATGTGGGAATGATAAGAGTTAAAAATGAAAAAAAAAAAAAAATTTGACTGAGTCTCAGGGGTTATATTGCTAAGTGATTCATTCAGCATCTTCATTATTTTGATCAAATAGACTGATTTCTAAACTTATTAACTAAATGATGGATAGAAATATTGGTGTATATAATTCTCTCTCTTTTTTTTTTTTTCATTTTAGTTTGTTTTTAATCTTACTTTGAGTTTGATTCTGCGTACGCAGCAACTGGTGTGTACAAATTACAAGAAAAGTTGAGAGATAGGAGGATTAATATCAGATACAGTTAAAGAGAAAGAATTAAGACAGAAGCAAGGATGAATAAGAGAGAGAGAGAGAGGTGTAAATCAGGAGAAAAAAGAGAAAAAAACAGGCATGAATCGAGATAAAAAGATTGCAGATGATTCGCCAGTCTGTCTCTATGACTAATCTGTTCCTACAGTTGTAATCCATTTTCAGAGTATATCTCTGTTGTGTTAATGATGAGGATGATGATTATGATGATGATTATGATGATGATGACGATAGTAATGATACTCTCACAGGCCGAGTTCTCCCAAGCCAAGATTGTGATAGAACAGAAAAGTCATCAGGAACTGTTTCGAGAGAGGAGCAGGTGAGATCATGTCCATGGTGTGATACAGAGTCCCTGTATTTAAGGTCCACTTTATTCATGGATACTCATGGAAAACATGAAGGCTTTTTCCAGTCTCAGGAGGATCAGGGAAAATAAGGTGGGGTTTAGAAGTTGGGAGAATAAGTCCCGAGTCAACAAAGCTCCCTCTTGGCCATGAATTTGCTGATTTCAGTGAAATGAAAGGAAAGAGAATCTCCAAGGAAAACATTTCTTCTGCGAAAACTGAAGGAGGGAAGAAGAAGGACGTAGGTAGTTGTGGAATCCACTGAGTGCTGACTGTATTGTCGGTTTTGCTAACAGAGGATTCTTGCGGCATAAAATCTCATGGAAACCTCTTAGCAACAGCAGGCACTGGCCAACAGCAGGCAATGGCCATTTGGTCAGGCCAGTGGAGGATGAAACAAGGTGGGGCTGTGGTGTCATGCATCAGCAAGGTTCTGCCCAAGTGACAGAGAGCGGCTGAAGCTGCTTGCTCAAACGATGAGGAGCTGTAGTTGCTTGCTCAAACGATGAGGACTGTAGGGGGTTACACCACTTGGTGTCCAGTCAGGTGTTAGTTTGCATCATTTTGAAAGCAAGTTTCAAACAGTTGTTAAGGAAGGGGGACACATATCCGCTGGAGCCCGCTGGAATTTCAGTGATTTTTGCCTTTCCTCAATGGAAGGCCTGGTCAGGGAGTTGGTTTACAATTAACCAACAACAACAAAGTGATTTTTGCCTTTCCTCAATGGAAGGCCTGGTCAGGGAGCTGGCGTACATGCTGAACAACAACAGCAAAGTGATTTTTGCCTTTTCTCAATGGGAGGCCTGGTCAGGGAGCTGGCATACATACTGAAAAATAACAAAGTGATTTTTGCCTTTCCTCAATAGAAGGCCTGGTCAGGGAGTTGGCGTAGATGCTGAAAAATAACAAAGTGATTTTTGCCTTTCCTCAGTGGAAGGCCTGGTCAGGGAGATTGGCGTACATGCTGAACAACAACAACAACGTGATTTTTGTTTTCTCAATGGGAGGCCTGGTCAGGGAGTTGGCGTACATGCTGATTGATAAAAAGTGATTTTGCCTTTACTCAGTGGAAGGCCTGGTCAGGGAGCTGGCCTACAATTGACCAACAACAACAAAGTGATTTTGCCTTTACTCAATGGAAGGCCTGGTCAGGGAGTTGGCTACATGCCGAACAACAACAAAGTGATTTTGCCTTTACTCAGTGGAAGGCCTGGGCAGGGAGCTGTTCTACATGCTAAACCACAACAACAAAAGGGCTGGAAAAAAAAACACTCACAATACTAAGATCCCGATCAGGACTGGAAAAAAAGTTTCCTGTTACATTTGAACACTAGCTCATGCCCCCAAATAAAGACTTGAGATGTAAGAAACACTTATTCCAATTGAATGCCAAAGACGTTACCAGCTGCCTGGGAAACATGGCAGTTTAGGGGATGCATTTGCCAAAATGATATTCTGTTGTTGCAGCTTTGTGTGCAGTTAAATTTTAGTCATGGGAAAGGTCAGGGAATGTTATATCCATTGTACCATTTCAGCCCAGCGATATACTTCTTGAAAAAATGCGTGACACTCTGTAGGTATGTTTATTACATCAAAAGTCATGCTGTAAAAGAGTGACACATGCACAATAGTGGAAGTGCTTGTAGTTAAAGGAGCTTATTCTGAGGAATCAGAAACCAGTGACCTAGTCGTTGAAAAGGTCAGTCCTGACTTTCTGCAGACAATGACTGCAGTGTGAAGGATACAACTGTTTTTCATGTTAACCCATTCATGACTAAAGTAGCTACACAGATACTGCACTCAAAATGCCTTAGTCACATTTGTCAATTTGAGGTGGTATGGTTCAGTTATCTGGTTTGTGTTTGTGTGTATTTTCAAAGCTCCATGTCATAGCTGAAGAGCATATGGGATAAATTTCTTTCAGATGATAATTAGTGATAACAACTGGTGTGGTGGTTCAAAAGCGACAGCATTATAAATCTAGTACCACACAGCAGTTCTACTGTACTGGTGGTTTGGGGCTACTTGCAGTGTGGGGATAGGTGGTGTTGAAAGGGTTACATTGAGCATAGAAGGTGCTGGTTCCTTGTTGTGAAGCATGTGCATGTCATAAAGGCACAGCCTGGTGTGTCTTGTCATTGTTGTGAAGAGATGGCTGTTTGTCCTTATCTCTGCTTGTGAAATGCTTCTGAAGGCTGTCAGTGTGCACAGCGTCCATCAGTGGAAGGGCGTGGGGCCGTGAGTCGACTGTGAAGTGTATAGCACGATGTCAGAGGGTAGTGTCTCCTTGCTAAGCATTCACACACACGCGCACACACACACACACACACACACACACACACACACACACACAACACACACACACACAACACACACACACATACACACATGCGCACACACACACACACACAACACATGCACACAACACACACACACACATGCACACACACAACACACACATACGCACACACACATATGCGCACACACACACGTACACACACACAACACACACACACGCACACAAACACATACACACACACGCACACAACACACACACACACACACATATAGACACATACACACAAACACACACACACGCATACACACAAATACACGCATGCAAGCGCACATCTGTATGCACGCATGTACGTACTCATGCACACACACACACATACACACACATACACCTTTAAACATGTGTTCATCCGTTCACGTGTATGTTTTATACGTCATTACCTGTACATATTTAATTGTCTTTCATTTGATGTCATCAGTCCTTCCCCGAAGATGGAGTATGGCTGCCTTAATGGTGGGATAAAAAAACGGTCATGCACACAAAACTCCACTCCCTTTGTAGGGTAGATAGGGTTAATACTTGCCTGTCCTTATAGGGAGTGTCCGCAGGAGATGGTCTGTGACTGAATGGTTGACAATTTCTGTTGTTTTTTTTTGTATAGGAAATCTTCATAATGTCCTCAAAGAAAGTTTTGTAAATTTTTGGATTCTGAGCTTTCTACACTGCACAGTGCGATTTCAAGTTAGCAGAGAATAACATGACATGATATGATGTGACAGCATCTCACCTAATGTCACCTGATTGTGGACAGCCAGTTGTCTACACTGCATGAGATAGATTTCACATCAGTAGACGGTACCATGCCAAGACAGAGTATGATGAATATGGTGAACACCATGATAGAGATGGCATATGCACAAAATAGGGTAGGGTGAATATGGTGAACACCATGATAGAGATGGCATATGCACACATGAAAGCATGCACACAAGCAAATGATCAAGATAGCATAAAAAAGGCAAATGAAACAAACTACAGTGTTACCAGAACATGACGAAAAAGCAGAAGAGCACTCAAAAAAAAGTGTGAAGTAACACAGTTTTAATGCACAACACAAAACAAGACAAGAAAATTTTAGCAATTAAATATGCCTTCCTCAGTGACAAAACAGTAAAAACAGTACAGACATTAACATGTGCAATACTCCCCTGTGAAGCCAAAGTGGTGAATGAAGTTGACAGAGGGACAGTGGGAGAGAGGGTGAGTTGAGTTCAAGGAATATGGCATGAGGAAAGAAGGTAGAGTTAAGTGAGGAGGAAAGGGAGGGAGAGAGAGAGAGAGAGGGGGGGGGGGGGGGGGAGGGGGGAGAGAGAGAGAGAGAGAATGGAAGTAAAGGAAGAGTGGAGAGAGTGAGAGAGAGGAGAGGACAGGGAGGGGAAGGGAGAGTGAGAGGAGGGGGAGGGTGTGATTGTATGTAGTGGGGGTGTGTTGCATATGAATGAAATGAACAAGAAGAGAAAACACAATAAATAAAATACAATATGCAAAAAAAAAGCATTGTAAATGACAAGGGGACGGGGGGAGAGAAGGGGGTCAGCTGCCTAAAGCACCCGACCCTACCCAAGCACCAAGGGGTGAGAGGGAAAAAACGAGAAACCCTGAGGAAAATAACCTAGCAAGACGCAGCTAAGAGCTGCAGGGCTCGCCCCTTCCACACGAAAAAGCTCTTGCGCATGGGCAAAACCACACACACACACACACACACACACACACACATACATACATACAAGTGCGCGTGCACAAACACACACGCACACACACACATACGCCCGTACGCACACACACAACCACACAAATACACACATACCAATAAAAAGAAAAGGCAGGGGGGGGGGGGGGGGGGGGGGGTTTACAATGGAGAGTAATGAGTAAATGTACATTTACTCTCCATTGGAAACACCCACCCACCCCCCTTTTTTTTTTTCTATAGGTATGTGTGTGTAGTTGTGTGTGTGCGTATGGGCATGTGTATGTGTGTGTATTTGTGCGTGTGCGCGCACTTGTATGTATGTGTGTGTGTGTGTGTGTTGTGTGTGTGTGCGTGCGAGTGTGCGTGTATGTGTGTGTGTGTGTGTGTGTGTGTGTGCACGTGTGCAAGAGCTTTTTGTGTGGAAGGGGCGAGCCCTGCAGCTCTTGGCTGCGTCTGGCTAGGGTTTTTTTTTTCAGGGTTCTTCCGTTTTTCCGTCTCACCCCTTGGTGCTTGGGTAGGGCAACCTACCCTGGGGTCAGACTTGGGTCGGGTGCTTAAGCTGGGTGACCCCCTTCTCTCACCCCTCCCTTCCCCTTGTCGTTTACAATGCTTTTTGGTGCATATTTGTATTTTATTTATTGTGTTTTCTCTTGTTCATTTCATTCATATGCAACACACCCACTACATACATACAATCACACCCTCCGCCTCCTCTCACTCTCCTTCCTGTCCCTGTCCTCTTCTCTCTCTCACTCTCCACTCTTCCTCTACTTCCAGTCTCTCTCTCTCTCTTCCCCCCCCCCCCCCCCCCCCCCCCCCCCCCCCCCCCTCTCTCTCCTTTTCCTCCTCCTCGCTTAACTCTGCACCCTCTTTCCTTGTGCCATATTCCTTGAACTCAACTCACCCTCTCTCCCACTGTCCCTCTGTCAACTTCATTCACCACTTTGGCTTCACAAGGGGAGTATTGCACATGTTAATATCTGTACTGCTTTTATGTTTTGTCGCTCGCTGAGGAAGGCATATTGCTGAAAATTTCTTGTCTTGTTTTGTGTCGTGCATTAAAACTGTGTTACTTCACACTTTGTTTTGTGTGCTCTTCTGCTTTTTCGTCAAGAAAGCATAGATAATTTAACGATCATAATGACAATGACAGCATACATACACACAGAGGTGATGAAGATAATATAGGTAATTAACAATCATAATGACAACAGTGACAGCACGCATACACCCAAGTGATGAAGATGATATAGAAAATTAACAAGCATAATGGCAACAGTGACAGCACTCACTCACTCACACAAAAGTGATCAAGATAATATAGATAATTAATAAACATAATGACAACAGTGACAGCACTCACTCACATGAAAGTGATGAAGATGAAGATGAAATTTATTATCAATGATCATAATGACAACAGTGACAGCATGCACACACCCAAGTGATGAAGATAATATAGGTAATTAACAAACATAATGACAGTGACAGCACTCACTCACACAAAAGTGATGAAGATAATATAGATAATTAATGATCATAATGACAACAGTGACAGCACTCACACGAAAGTGATGAAGATAAGATTGATAATTAACAATCATAATGACGACAGTGACAGCACACAGACACACACGAAAGTGATGAAGATGATATAGATAATTAACAAACATAATGACAACAGTGACAACACTCACACGAAAGTGATGAAGATAATGTTGATAATTAACAATCATAATGACAGCAGTGAGACAAACACAAGAACAAGGTAGATATGTTGATGTTTGAAGACAAGACTCCAGATGATTAACTCATAATGACAACAGTGAGACAAACACAAGAATAAAGTGTGTATGTTGATGTTTGAATACAATGGGAGCTGATTAACTGTCATAATGACAACAGTGAGACAAACACAAAAACAAGGTAGATATGTTGATGTTTGGAGACAACAGCAGCGATGACCTGAGCAGGTGAAGAACACAGCAGAGATGGAGTCTGCTTTTTTTTTTCTTCTTTTTTTGTTCTGTATGTATTGTTTACCTGTCTTCATTCAATGAAGCCTTAGCCCTCTTTTATCAGCCTACAGTTGAAACATGTTAGATGTTTGTGGAGAAATAAAGCTGATTCTCTCAACACTGTTGTCTCTTCTGCCTTTGAGATGTCAGCAGTGAAGCAACTGTGTTATAGATGCAGTAGATTTTGTAATTGTATACACATATGCTAGTGTGGATGGTTTTTTTTTTTTTTTTTTTTTTTTTTTTTTTGTCTTAAATGTTTGATCACAGGACTCTGTGACATTTTCTGTGTTTGTCACCCCTGATATTACTGTACATTCCAGACTGGACTTAAACGCAGAAATAAAAAATGAAAGTTGATTCTGTCCAGTAAATGCTTGTTGCTAACTTAGACCTTGGTTGTCAGAGTAATTGCAGCAGATTTTTTTTTTGATACTTGACCCAGACACTGCAAGGAGAAAGAAGATCTGATCAAAGAGTTGGACAGCCTGAAAGAATTTCTCCTCACCTATGAACAGTCCATGAAACGAAAGGACGCCATCATCGCCAACCTGACGCAAGCCATGTATCGCCAGAGAGACAAGCAGAAGTTGATGCGTAACTTTTGTCAGTGGCGTGCTCACCACAACGACATGAAGAGAGAGGTGTGTACATCTTTAGCTTTGTCTTGGTCTGTCAGTTTGTATACATGTGTCCAGGAATTAGTATTGTTTGGCTGTTCCATCTTAATGTGCCTTTTCAAAGGCAATGCTTCCAGAATGTTCATTGTGTGGCCAGCCTGTGGTGATAGGATTTTTAGTGATAGAAAAGCCTCTGGACAGCATGTGGTGATAGGATTTTTAATGATGGAAAAGCCTCTGGCCAGCCTGTAGCAATAGGATTTTCAGTGATGGAAAAGCCTCTGGCCAGCCAGTGGTGATAGGATTTTAGTGATGGAACAGCCAGTGTGGCCAGCCTGTGGTGATAGGATTTTCAGTGATGGAAAAGCCTCTGGCCAGCCAGTGGTGTGATAGGATTTTTAGTGATGGAAAAACCTGTGTGGCCAGCCTGTTGTGATAGGATTTTAGTGATGGAAAAACCTGTGTGGCAGCCTGTTGTGATAGGATTTTTAGTGATGGAAGAGCCAGTGTGGCCAGCCTGTGGTGATAGGATTTTTAGTGATGGAACAGCCAGTGTGGCCAGCCTGTGGTGATAGGATTTTTAGTGATGGAAAAGCCTCTGGCCAGCCTGTGGTGATAGGATTTTTAGTGATGGTAAAGCCTGTGTGGCCAGCTTGTGGTGATAGGATTTTCAGTGATGGTAAAGCCAGTGTGGCCAGCCTGTGGTGATAGGATTTTCAGTGATGGTAAAGCCATTGTGGCCAGCCTGTGTTGATAGGATTTTCAGTGATGGTAAAGCCTGTGTGGCCAGCCTGTGGTGATAGGATTTTCAGTGATGGTAAAAAAAAGCCAGTGTGGCCAGCCTGTGGTGATAGGATTTTCAGTGATGGTAAAGCCAGTGTGGCCAGCTTGTGTGTGATAGGATTTTCTGTGATGGTAAAGCCAGTGTGGCCAGCTTGTGGTGATAGGATTTTCAGTGATGGTAAAGCCAGTGTGGCCAGCTTGTGGTGATAGGATTTTCTGTGATGGTAAAGCCAGTGTGGCCAGCTTGTGGTGATAGGATTTTCAGTGATGGTAAAGCCAGTGTGGCCAGCTTGTGGTGATAGGATTTTCTGTGATGGTAAAGCCAGTGTGGCCAGCTGGGGAGAAGGGGGCTGAGCAGTGCAGGGAAGCTGACACTGGCCGGAGAAGAGGAGTGTGCTCCTTAATGGCACTGAGCCCTGGACTCAGAGAAAAGTCCCACAGTTCACTGCCCTCATGGACACCAGGCTGTGACACTGGTCACACTGTCATTGTCACCTTCAGCTGGTCTGCTTGTGCAGGGATCTGTTTGAAAAAGATTTTTGACTATTTAGTCACTTTTCTTTCTTTTCTTTTCTTTTTCTTTTTCTTTCTTTTTCTTTTTTTATTCTTTATTACATATTTTGTTTATTTCTTATTAGACAATCAACAATGTTATGCTGATCATGATGTCAAGAACGTTGGTTTTCCTCATTCGATACATTTGTTAGCTGATTCTTTCTTTGTTTGGGGTTATTTTACATTACTTCATGATAGAATGTATTTCTGATAGTATGATAATGTGCATAATCTAATGTAATTTTAACTTTTTTATTTCTCAGTTAGTTAACCTGATTTAGTATATTTTGTTTATGTGTATATCTTGGGGGTTTTTTTTTTTCGTTTGTTCCTGTCTTTGTTAATTGTTTGTTTGTTTGGTAGGCATTCACTTTGAAGATGGCGAAGAGCCACCATGAGAGAGTCCTGAAGCGCCGGGTGCTGTATGGCTGGTTCTCCCTCATCCATAGCAAATGGCGCCACCGTGTGGAGAAGGCTTGTCAGAACAAGGCGCAAGAGATCTGTATGCAGGTGACCGCTGACTACGAGACCAAGATCGCTTCAGTGAGTCTCTGGGTGTGGGGGAGCGTTGTAGTTTTGTGTCAGTGTTTGGTCCAGGTGTGACAGTAGGGCTCTCAATGTGATTGGATACCTTTGCTGAAGTTTCAGATGCATTAGATTTCATATTTACACACACATAACATTCTCACATGCACAGATGCACACTTACACAGATACATACACAAGAGCACACACACACATTCACACCACACTGCACCACACCATACATACATGCACTCACACACGCACGCATGTACACACACACACACACACACACACACACACACACACACACACACACACACACACACACACACACACACACACACACACACACTCACTCACCACAATGCTTGCAATGCCACACAGAACATACACGTTCTCTCTCTCTTGCTCTTTCTTTGTGTCTCCGTCTGTCTGTCTGTCCTTCTGTCTGATTGTCTGTCTGTCTGTCTGTCTGTCTGTCTCTCTCTCTCTCTGTGTCTCCCCCCCCCCCCCCCATCAGGCCCACAATTTTTTTTTAGGCTTTGGGTTAACAGACTGACAAAATCCAATGGTTAAAAAGAGTTTTATGACACTGATAGGTGGTGTTTGTCAGTATTTGTATTGTTTGGTATTATTCAGACAGTAAGAAAGGGAGGTGGTGGGAGTCAGTACTTGCTTTATAAACATTACAACAAGACTGTGAATGCTGACGAGTTCCAAGGTAAGAAAACATGCAGACTTTTGCCTTCAGCTCAACGAGGCGCAGGAATCGTCCCGCGAGGAGATCCGTCACATGCAGGTGCAGCGAGAGAGATACGAGGAAGCGATGAAGAAAGCCTTCATGCGAGGAGTGTGTGCACTGAACATGGAGGCCATGAGCATGTTCCATGGGGAGGATGCCGACGGTGAGTGGAGACACAGGTGGAGAGGGCCAGTGAGAGGTCACTCCATTCTTTCTGTGTGCTGGTAGCTTCCCCTAGATGAAGCTGTTTTTCTCTCGGTTCTTTCTGTTTCCTCGTGCATAAATCTGACTCTGCAAATGAGTTGAATTCAAACTGGTGGAAGAAGTAAATAAATTGAATTCAAACTGGTGGAAGAAGTAAATGAGTTGAATTCAAAGTGGAAGAAGTGTGCATGGAAAGAAGTGTAAATGAGTTGAATTCAAACTGGTAGAAGAAGTGTGCATGGAAAGAGGGATAAGTGAGTTGAATTCAACTGGTGGAAGAAGTAATGAGTTGAATTATCTGGTGGAAGAAGTGTGCATGGAAAGAAGAATAAATGAGTTGAATTCAAACTGTGGAAGAGGTGTGCATGGAAAGAGGGATAAATGAGTTGAATTGGTGGAATTCAACTGGTGGAAGAGGGTGTGCATGGCATGGAAAGAGGGATAAATGAGTTGAATTCAACTGGGGAAGAGGTGTGCATGGAAAGAGGGATAAATGAGTTGAATTCAACTGGTGGAAGAGGTGTGCATGGAAAGAGGGATAAATGAGTTGAATTCAACTGGTGGAAGAGGTGTGCATGGAAAGAGGGATAAATGAGTTGAATTCAAATGGTAGAAGGAGTGTGCATGGAAAGAGGGATAAATGAGTTGAATTTAACTGGTGGAAGAAGTGTGCATGGAAGAGGGATGGGGGGCCAGGAGAAGAGTTGAAGGTAGACAGAGAAGTGAGGGAAGTGGATGTGATGGATTACTAATATATCTGTCGAACTTGAAGGCATTGAATTTATTCTTTGCAAGTAAATCTGGAGGTGTGGAGGGAGAGAGGATAGATAGAGAGAGAGCAGGTGGGCAATTAGAAAAAGGAGACCAACATGGAGAAAAGACAGTGCATGTAAGAAAGAAAGAGAGGCACAGAGAGAGAGAGAGAGGAATGTGCTCTGATGAAGAAACCAAAAAGATTAAGCTGGAGACACAGGAAGGCTTAGAGAGAACTTTGGGGAGAACTGATGAAGAGTGAGACAGGAGAGAGAAGAAATAGATGACAGGTTCTCATACACTGGCATGGAGAAATGCATGATGTGTCAGCAAATGGTGTCAGCAGGTGAACAGACAGCACAGGGAAGGGAGGAGCCAGACAGAGACCAGAACTTCTCACACAACTTGTACGCCCATGTCCCCCTGACAAAGGACCCCCCTCTGCCAAAACCATTCCCCAGGAGGCATTGCGCTCCTCCGTCCTTGTAGACGACCTGCTGCCCAAGATTGTGACCTCTCAGGGCTCGAGGTCAGCAGCAGCCAGCAGTGCGCCTCCTCGCCAGGTCAGTTTATTTGACAGGAATGACTGGACCATGGTCTCTGTGTAGTGTGTGTGTGTGTGTGTGTGTGTGTGTGTGTGTGTATGTAGGTGGCTGGGGATGGAGGGGGAGGGGGGAGGAGAAGTACATGTATGCATTGTACATGTGTCAATAGATGTAGTTGTCCTGGCCTGTGATATGAACATCAGGTAAATAATTTCTGTGGTAGTTTTTACCACTAAGGTTGGTATCCTACATTTGCTACGATTCGTGCTCTTGTGTATCTGGTTGTTGACATGCGTTACTTGTTTACACTATAAACATTATGCCCCTGCCAGTGCACTGTTAAGACACATCCCTTTACTTTCTTTCTTTTTTGTTTCCTTTTCAGACAGCCACAAAACATGGTGGATAAGTTTCCACTATTTATATTGCATAATTGCCAAGATTAATCTTTTTGCAGCGCAAACTTGGCTGACAAATCTGAATTGCATCATGTTCAAGCCAAGTTCTCATGTGCAGTGATAATGCTCGCAGTGTGCGGCAATGCAGTGACACACCCATTGGAAGCATAGTCACGACTTGTGTTGAACAAGTTAAAGAATTTTCCTGTTTTTGTAGTTATAGTCTTTAATCCCAAACTTTGGGTGGAAGAATTGGAATTTGGAAAGTGAGATTTAGAGTTTATTGTTTGAAATGGTGTGGTGAAATTTTGAAGTGCCTTCATGGACTGAAATACACACTTGTAAACCTTCCATTGACCAGATTAAAAACAAAAATCTCTCAGCTGGAATGCAAATGTGATGTCAGAAGTTAGGCAAGAAATAAACAGCTCCCTCTCTTGTGTATATTAACTTATTTCCAAAAGTGGTTAATAAGGTGTTAAAGTGTTAGAGTGATTAGTAAACCCTTCTTTCAGCGTACGGGAAAGTTCAGCCGAGTGAAAAATGTGCTTGTTTTCAATTGGCAGTATCTATGAATAACGCGTTTAGAGAATCAGATGAAAATTGTGAAGAATAAAGAATACAGTTTCCTTTTGAACTCTGTGTTGTTTTTTTGTGTTTGCAATAGACGGTACGATGACTGTTTTTTATTCCAAATACACCCATCCGTTCACACGAAAACGAAGCGCGTCACACATCCCGAAGCGTCGCAGGCGCCATTTGGCCGAGCGTTCGAACTACACTGTGTCGAAAATCAACACATACAATGTGTTCATTCCATTCACTGGCGTTTAAAATAGGTCAGAATACAAGAGCATGATTCAAACTTTATTTCAGTCTATTTTTCTTTTTGGTACGATGCGTTTTAATTGATTAGAATCGAAGTTTTTATGAGGCTTGTTACAAGTGTGTGTTTTCCAGCGTCGTTGCTAAAAAAAAAAAAATGCGAAAAAAACATACACATTAACGATGCGCTAGAAAGGCCGTTCTCTCCCGCATTCATTGGTGTATCAAGCTAAGCGATTGGTTGAATGCTCGCAAAGCGCAAGCCAATCAAAGCGAAGGTACCAAATGCAAACATTTGCTCCTTGTCGAAGATTTCAAAAATGGCGGAACGAAGCCGAGATCCGACAATGACCGAGTCGAATGCGCTAATCGTTGTTGTTGAATTGCAAGACGCACTTGGTAAGATAAATGCATGTAATAACAAACGAGAACATTAATGAAAACGATTCAATTATTTTAATTCGCTTAATACTGTGCCAATGCTTAGTTTTTTTGTTCGTAATTCAGCCGGTGTTCGTCAAGATTAAACAGGTCGGAAAAAAGTCCCACGCGTTGCGCCGTTCGAAGCGATCGTATTTTTTTTAAAGACAAAAACTAATGAAAATAGATATCAGTAATGGGCTTCACTTATGTCGATTCATGTATTTGTGAAATGGTTACTGATTCCATTACACGATTATAGAGAAAATCGTAGTTAAAAAAAACACCTGTTTGAGACAGATATTCGAACCAGAAGCCACAACCGCGCGTACAAGACGGTCCGAGGCTTTGAATTCTGAAAGCACTGTCTTCTGATAATGACCATCAATCGAAACACCGATCATTACTGTCATACTCGATGTGGAAAGCGTGTTTGGTGGTAAAAAGAGAGAGAGAGAGAGAACAGAGTCTGAAGTTGAACAGTAAGGAGGGTGTAGTGGGGGGGGGGGGGGGGGGGGGGGGGGGGGGGGGTCACTGTCGAGTCAACCTGACTCAACAAAGTTTAGCTTAGCAATCAAATTTTTTCCCCTAGTGTATTTGAAATTTCTGTAATTGAACTGTATGGATTTGCTTTCTCCCCCCCCCACCCCCCCCCCCCCTCCTGGCAAACACAGCAAGGTTTTGAACACTTAGTGATTACTTTCAAGTAAAACTGCTAGAATATAACTACAGTAGCATTGCATTGCCAAGACATTACTTGTTGTGACAGTAACATTTATGATATTTTTTGGTGATTGTATGTATGATATTTTTTGGTGATTGTATGTTATGCTCACAGTTAGTATATTGCTGTAACAGCACAAACATACTGAATAAACAGAGTAGTTGATAAAAAGGTAGAGTCCAAAATAAAGTTAAATCTTTCTTTAATTCTACCTTTTGTTAAAAAAAAAAAGCATTATAATAAGCATATTTTCTTTTTTTACATTCACAATGATTAAATCAACAAGTTCATTCAAAATCATAATGATGAAAGTACTTAACATGTTATTGGCAATGCTTAAATCACACCCTGTCGACAAAATAATGTGTTGCAGAGGATGTACCTTTGTTTACGAAGAACATGCAATACATTTTTGCTTACAAAGAACAACAGATACTAAAATTAAATTATAAGGAATGGACAGAGAGCAGTAACACACACACACACACACACACACACACACACACACACACACACACACACACACACACACAACACATATCACAATGATGAAGAAACAGACAGGGAAATTTACATAAAAGCATGCACTCATAGTTAAGTGGTCCTATGCCATTTTTTTTTTTTTTTTTTTTTTTTCTCTAGTAATTTCACATACATACACACACACACACACACACACACACACACACACACACACACACACACACACACATATGCACACATGATGAAGAAAAACAGGGAAATTTACATGAAAGCATGCACTCATAGTTCAATTAAGTGGTCCAGTTCCATTCCATGCTTATTTTTTTTTTTTTGTTTTTTCAGTAATTACACGCACACGCACACACACACACACACACACACACACACACACACACACACACACACACACACACACACACACACACCACATATATCGCACAATGATGAAACAGACAGGGAAATATACATAAAAAGCATGCAGTCACAGTTCAGTTAAGTGATCCTGTGCCATGCTTTAATGTTTTTTTTCCTTTCCTTTCTTTTTTTTTCTTTAACTGAGAAAATGCATCCACATTTTTACATAATTTGTTTAACCTTTGCCAGAGCTTGTGGGTGAAAAATTACCCAGACTGTCATTTAAATCTTCAAAACTAACTCAGTTTTCATAATATGTAACTAAGTTTTATGACTTTGTTCATTATGTATTTGTGCTTGCCCCCATTAAATATTGTGGTGTTTTGGTGGTAAATAAAGGAGTAAGTAATAAAAGCTTATAATCCTCGTCAGATACTGTGGGTGGCATGTCATCCATACCAATCAAAGAAGCATTCTCACATGCCAGAGCTTGTGGGTGGCTGGTCACCCATAACCTTCATATAGGCCACAGCCTTTACCTAACATGCCAGGGTTCGTGGGTGGCTGGTCACCCAAAACCTTTATATAGGCCACAGTCTTTACCACACATGCCAGTGTTCACTTACTGGCTGTGTTGTAAGTTGGAGAACCACCAGACCAGGATAAAGTGGATGAGGTGTGAGCTGTGTCTCCACTTCAACTTTTTCTGAGGCAGAGCAGTTGGGCTTGGGGGACTGATGAAGTGATGGTGACCGAGGAAGAGATGGAGACATAAGAAGTTATCACCCATTTTGAGGATGCAGTCATGCTGCATTAATGATGAAATCAATGAACATGCCACTGACTGCCTTCTGGAAGACTTGTCTTTACCAAAATTGGCCAGAACGTAGTTTTCTATGATGATGATTTGGCAGTGTGTCACAGATCCACTCTCCTGAGGAAGTAGTAGAATTTTTCTGAAGAAATTTTGCTCTTGCAAACAAAACGCTTGTGTGGCCAATCAAGACAGACAGATTTAGTGCAAAGCGTATTTTTGTTTGCAGTGACTTCAACATAGTCTCCAAAACAACCACTGGCCATGCCTGGTCTGTTCCATTAAACAATGAACTGTGCCTGACGTATGCTGCATACAAAAAGAACAATGTATGTAGTCAACCCTATCTGCCCGTCTGCAAGAGTGTACTTCCCACCCTTATCGTAAAGTGACCTTTTGTTTGGTGGATGCCAGCACTTGTCAGAAACAGCAAAAATAACATTATTTTATAAAATACAATACAGACAACATCATACCAAATTTTTGTTGAAATCTGTCAGTAAGTTTTGAAAAACCGTCGTTTTTAATTTGGACATCATCATCATTCCGCCCCTGCTGGCCACTATTCTAGTACAGGAAATAAAATGTTAGGTACAAAATAACAAAAATCTACACTTTGATTCACAGGAAATACTGTAGAGAAACTGTATGCAAAATTTGGAAACAGTTCATGAAGTAGTTTAGAAGTATAGCAATTTTAAGTGTGGCGGGCGATTCTACCCCCCATTTTTCCGCCGTCCAAATTGCAATATATCCTGTTTTTAGCACAGAAATTTTCACAAATGTTTTTATAGCAGATACCTCAGAAAAAAATGACTTTGGTTAGTACAACTTAGAGAGTTTGTCCAAACCACTGGAAACTCTGAAATGGCTATTCTTACTGTGCTGCAGTGCTTCAAAGTAGCCACATCATGCAAATTCGAAAGTTGCTGAATTGCAATTTGTTACAAGTTTAACACTTTATCACACAAAAGCCATGCAAACTGAACCCCCTGAACTTACTTGATCAAAGAGTGTAAATTGTATAGATTGAACACCAATTTATAACCAGATGTATCAATCATGTATGATACTATTGGCTTTCAAACTTGGAAGATATCTCATTTTGTCAGGTGCATAAAAACGTCGCAACTTTAAACTGCAATATCTCGAAAACGACTGAAGATAGAGACTTCATTCTTGTTGTGTTTTGTATGTTTTTCCATTTACTTTGCAATGATACAGATCTTAAGTATGAATAAAGCTTTAGAGTGGTTAGTAAGCTGTTAAAGTAGTAGAGTGGTTAGTAAGCTGTTAAAGTTTTAGAGTGGTTAGTAAGCTGTTAAAGTTTTAGAGTGGTTAGTAAGCTGTTAAAGTAGTAGAGTGGTTAGTAAGCTATTAAAGCAGTAGATTGGTTAGTAAGCTATTAGAGCAGTAGAGTGGTTAGTAATCTATTAAAGTAGTAGAATGGTTAGTAAGCTGTTAAAGTTTTTAGAGTGGTTAGTAAGCTATTAAAGTTTTAGAGTGGTTAGTAAGCTGTTAAAGTTTTAGAGTGGTTAGTAAGCTGTTAAAGTTTTAGAGTGGTTAGTAAGCTATTAGAGCAGTAGAGTGGTTAGTAAGCTATTAAAGTTTTAGAGTGGTTAGTAAGCTATTAGAGCAGCAGCAGAGTGGTTAGTAAGCTATAAAGTAGTAGAATGGTTAGTAAGCTGTTAAAGTAGTAGAGTGGTTAGTAAGCTGTTAAAGTTTTAGAGTGGTTAGTAAGCTGTTAAAGTTTTAGAGTGGTTAGTAAGCTGTTAAAGTTTTAGAGTGATTAGCTAACTGTGAAAGATAAAGTCCCACAGTGCGATGGACATAGATTCAGAGAAGTGAGGTTTACTTCATGTAGTGCTCTCCTCTGTGGAAGGCAGTGAAGCTGTGGAGGATTTCTGTTGTATGTCCACAACCATCAGTCCCTCGCACATGTCCACAACCATCAGTCCCTCACACATGTCCCTCACACATGTCCACAACATGTCCATCAGTGCCTCACACATGTCCCTCACACATGTCCACAACCATCTGTCCCTCGCACATGTCTACAACCATTAGTCCCTCACACATGTCCACAACCATCAGTCACTCACACATGTCCACAACTATATGTCCCTTACACGTGTCCCCTCACACATATCCCTCACACTTGTCCACAACCATCAGTCCCTCACACATGTCCACAACCATCAGTCCCTCACACATGTCCACAACCATCAGTCCCTCACACATGTCCCTCACACATGTCCACAACCATCAGTCCCTCACACATGTCCACAACCATCAGTCCTTCACACATGTCCCTCACACATGTCCCTCACACATGCCCACAACCATCTGTCCCTCACACATGTCCTCAACCATCTGCCCCTCACACATGTCCACAACCATCTGTCCCTCACACATGTCCACAAGCATCAGTCCCTCACACATGTCCACAAGCATCAGTCCCTCGCACATGTCCACAACCATCAGTCCTTCACACATGTCCCTCGCACATGTCCCTCACATGTCCACAACCATCTGTCCCTCACATGTCCACAACCATCAGTCCCTCACACATGTCCACAACCATCTGCCCCTCACACATGTCCACAACCATCAGTCCCTCACACATGTCCCTCACACAACCATCAGTCCCTCACACATGTCCACAACCATCAGTCCCTCACACATGACCCTCACACAACCATCAGTCCCTCACACATGACCCTCACACAACCATCAGTCCCTCACACATGTCCACAACCATCTGTCCCTCACACATGTCCACAACCATCAGTCCCTCACACATGTCCCTCACACAACCATCAGTCCCTTCACACATGCCCACAACCATCTGTCCCTCACACATGTCCACAACAATCTGTCCCTCACACATGTCCACAACTATCTGTCCCTCACACATGTCCACAACCATCTGTCCCTCACACATGTCCACAACCATCAGTCCCTCACACATGTCCACAACCATCTGTCCCTCACACATGTCCACAACCATCTGTCCCTCACACATGTCCACAACCATCAGTCCCTCACACATGTCCACAACCATCAGTCCCTCACACATGTCCCTCACACAACCATCAGTCCCTCACACATGTCCACAACCATCAGTCTCTCACACATGTCCACAACTGTCAGTCCCTCACACATGTCCACAACCATCAGTCCCTCACACATGTCCACAACCATCAGTCCCTCACACATGTCCACAACCATCAGTCCCTCACACATGTCCCTCACACAACCATCAGTCCCTCACACATGTCCACAACCATCAGTCTCTTACACATGTCCACAACCATCTGTCCCTTACACATGTTATCATTTACTCATTTTTGTAGACTAAGGTCAATGTTAGACAGTTGACCTTGTAAGTGTTCAAAAGTTGTATCTTAATGGTATGTACAGATGTTCAGAAGTTGTATCGTAATGGTATGTACAAATGTTTAGAAGTTGTATCTTAATGGTATGTACAAGTGTTCAGAAGTTGTATCTTAATGGTACGCACGAATGTTCAGAAGTTGTGTCTTAATGGTATGTACATGTGTTCAGAAGTTGTATCTTAATGGTATGTACAAATGTTCAGAAATTGTATCGTAATGGTATGTACAAATGTCCAGAAGTTGTATCTTAATGGTATGCATGAATGTTCAGAAGTTGTGTCTTAACTGTATGTACATGTGTTCAGAAGTTGTATCTTAATGGTATGTACAAATGTTCAGAAGTTGTATCGTAATGGTATGTACAAATGTTCAGAAGTTGTATCTTAATGGTATGTGCAAGTGCTCAGAAGTTATATCGTAATGGTATGTACAAATGTTCAGAAGTTGTATCGTATGGTATGTAGAAGTGTTCAGAAGTTGTATCGTAATGGTATGTACGAATGTTCAGAAGTTGTGTCTTAATGGTATGTATATGTGTTCAGAAGTTGTATCTTAATGGTATTTACAAATGTTCAGAAGTTGTATCTTAATGGTACGTACAAATGTTCAGAAGTTGTGTCTTAATGGTATGTACAAGTGTTCAGAAGTTGTATCTTTGTGGTATGTACATGTATTCAGAAGCTGTATCTTATGGTATGTATAAGTGTTCAGAAGTTGTATCTTAATGCTATGTACAAGTGTTCAGAAGTTGTATCTTAAACAAAAAAAAGAAGTTGTATCTTAATGGTATGTACAAATGTTGAGAAGTTGTATCTTAATGGTATGTAGAAGTGTTCGGAAGTTGTATCTCAAGGGAAGTAACCCATCACAGCATGTCTTCTTTGTTGTCAGACGTCGGCAAAATCATCGTCCTCTGTCAGTGCTGCACACAAACCACGTGTGGTGACGGCCAAGGTGACAGGCAAGGGAGTTGACTCTGGACGCACAGGCCCTCGCTGTGTGTCCCCCTCTCTGCACGCCCCCATGGCTTCCGTCGTTGTGGAGAGACACCAGCCAGTCAACAAGGTGGGTGCTGAGTCTCCTGTATTGAATGTGTTGAAGAGTCTTTGGTCAAGTAATTGTGGAGAGGCACCAGCCAGTGAACAAGGTGCGTGCTGAGTCTCCTGTATTGAAGAGTCTTTGGTCAAGTCTTTTCTATAATGTGGCATCATGCTTTGCTTCCCCCCCCCCCCCCCCCCCTTTATTCCCCCTCCTCTTCCTCTTTACCCTTCCCTCCTTCCTGCTCCCCCCCCCCCCCTCCCCCCCCCCCCCCCCCCACCACTAGGTCTGGTAGAAAATGTACATAGAAGATTTACTAAGCCAAAGAAATCAATGGTCTGAGTGCCTTGAATCATGAAGAAAGATGAGAACTGGAAGAGAAAAAGGTGAGGCCATACAACACCCATGAATAAGTTGCAATGTTTCGGTCTGTTATGAAACCTTTTTCCGACAAAACGGCATAGAATTCTGTGGTTGCGAAACTGAAAAGAGTTCGCTGGAAAAAGAGTTGACTGGAAAAAGTGTTCTTTGAAAAAAGAGTTCATCGGAAAAAGAGTTCACTGGGAGATGAAGGGGAAATTGTAGGGAAGCGAAGAGAAAAGGGAGGGGAAGGGAGGGAGGGAGGTGTGATGGGTGAAGAGCAGAGTGAGGGATGGTGGTGAAATAAGCTGGGGGGAAGAGATAAACAACAACAATGGTAATAACAACACTAACAGTAATCATTATCATTACCACTAGCACAGAGTGAGAAGTAGAGAGGAATGGTGATGAAAGGAGCTTGGAGGAAGAGATAAACAACAACAATGGTAATAACAACACTAGAAAGAATCATTATCATTACTATCAGCACAGAGTGAGAAGTAGAGGAATGGTGATGAAATGAGCACGTGGGGGGAAGAGATAAACAACAACAATGGTAATAACAACACTAACAATAGTCTTTATCATTACCACTTGCACCGAGTGAGAAGTAGAGGGATGGTAGTGAAATGAGCTTTGGGGGAAGAGACAATAAAAACAACAATTCTAATAACAATACCCAATAATGGTCATTATTATCACCGTTACCTCTACCACCATCATCACAAGCAAATAATTGTATAAAGGAGGGCAGAAAGGGAATTGAAGGAGAACAGTGAACAGGAGGGGGCGGGGAGAGGGGAATGGGGTGGGGGTAGAGGTGTGGCCTGAGATGGAAATAGAGTAGAAGACTGGGAGGAGAGGGGAAGGGAGAAGTGTGTGTGTGTGTGTGTGTGTGTGTGTGTGTTTGTGTGTGTGTGTCCATTAGTACTCGTGAGTGCTAACACAGAAACCATGCATGAAATACGGTGACTGTATGCCTGTGGTCTATCCCCAAATGCAGCTCTGTGTGACCCTGTGGCTGGTCAAGGTCACTGACATGGTGTGTTGTCTGTGACTGTTTAAGGTCACTGACATGGTGTGTTGTCTGTGAGTGTTCAAGGTCACTGACATGGTGTGTTGTCTGTGAGTGTTCAAGGTCACTGACATGGTGTGTTGTCTGTGAGTGTTCAAAGTCACTGACATGGTGTGTTGTCTATGAGTGTTCAAGGTCACTGACATGGTGTGTTGTCTGTGAGTGTTCAAGGTCACTGACATGGTGTGTTGTCTGTGAGTGTTCAAAGTCACTGACATGGTGTGTTGTCTATGAGTGTTCAAGGTCACTGACATGGTGTGTTGTGGCATGGGTTCAAGGTCACTGACATGGTGTGTTGTGGTATGTGTTCAAGGTCGCTGACATGGTGTGTTTTGGCATGGGTTCAAGGTCTCTGACATGGTTTGTTGTGGTATGGGTTCAAGGTCACTGACATGGTGTGTTGTGGCATGGGTTCAGGTCTCTGACATGGTGTGTGTTGTGGTATGGGTTCAAGGTCACTTACATGGTGTGTTGTCTGTGACTGTTGAAGGTCACTGACATGGTGTGTTGTGGCATGGGTTCAAGGTCTCTGACATGGTGTGTTGTGGTATGGGTTCAAGGTCTCTGACATGGTGTGTGTGGTATGGGTTCAAGATCACTGACATGGTGTGTTGTGGCATGAGTTCAAGGTCACTGACATGGTGTGTTGTGGCATGAGTTCAAGGTCACTGACATGATGTGTTGTGGCATGAGTTCAAGGTCACTGACATGGTGTGTTTTGACATGGCAGGAAACCCTGGCCAGGCCACAGCAGCCCGGTTCTCCCGATCCACAGCAGAGACTGACAAGTTCCGACAGATAGCAGGGCAGCAGGGCAAAGCCCCGCCTGTACGTACAGTGAGAGTGGTGGACTAATCCCCACCCTGTTCACACCACAGTGCTGCAGACAGGAGAGATGAACCATGCACGCTGCAGCAAGGCAGGGAGTTGTTGGCTGTGTCAACAGTGAGTGTGTGATGAGTACAGGAATCTTCTGCCCATTTAGAAAATAGTCTTTTTTTGAAGGGCACAGACTACATTGTGATAAAGCCTTGGAACCAAAAAATAAAAAAAAAAGGGGGGGGGGGGGGGGGGGGGTCTGCCCAAGTGGAAAGGAAGGTCAGGTTTGCCACAAGGGAAGAAGAACAAGGGAGGCAATGTTTACTCCTATAGTGAAATGATTCATTGTCCAAATTGCATACCAGTGCTGCCTCTGACAAAGACATCCTTTGCGATTTTGATATATTTCCCCACCTTACCCAGGATTCTTTGTCTTCACATACAAGGATTAACACAAATGGTTTACAAAAGAGGAAAAAAAAAACAAATCGTCAAAAGCCAGATGTGTGGGTGAGTTATTATTTTGCAAAGCCTGAGGTCTTTGGCCTAAAGTGTGAAGTTGTTTTCATTGAAAGAAGGATTTGTTCAGCTCCTCCAGTATTGTCAGTCCTGACCTTCCCAACATTAATAGTAATGATTATAATG
>JADBJO010003567.1:65000-70000 GCA_016801955.1 Conus betulinus | reverse complement strand
TTCATACCCACAATGCACAGTAAGGTTTTAGTCCTGTACCGCAAAGCGTGGTCATTTCAGATCCACAATACACATCAAGGCTTTAGTCCTGTACCACAGTCCGCAACTGACAATGCAAGCAAGGCTTTAGTCCTGTACCACAATCCGCGAACTGACAATGCGCGGCAATGCTTTAGTCCTGCAAGGCTTTAGCACCACAGTCTGCAGACTGACAATGCACAGCAAGGCTTTAGTCCTGTACCAGTCTGCAGACCCACAATGCAGAGCAAGACTTTAGTCCTGTACCACAGTCGTGTAGACCCACAATGCATAGGAAGGCTTTAGTCCTGTACCACAGTCTGCAGACCCACAATGCACAGAAAGGCTTTAGTCCTTTACCACAGTCTGCAGAGTCACAATGCACAGCAAGGCTTTAGCACCACAGTCTGCAGACTGACAATTCATGGCAAGGCTTAGTCATGTACCACAGTCTGCAGACTGACAATGCACAGCAAGGCTTTATTCCTGTACCACAGTCTGCAGACTGACAATGCACGGCAAGGCTTTAGTCCTGTACCACAGTCTGCAGACTGACAATGCACAGCAAGGCTTTAGTCCTGTACCACAGTCTGCAGAGTCACAATGCACAGCAAGGCTTTAGTCCTGTACCACAGTCTGCAGAGTCACAATGCACAGCAAGGCTTTAGTCCTGTACCAGTCTTCAGACTCACAATGCACAGCAAGGCTTTAGTCCTGTACCACAGTCTGCAGAGTCACAATGCACAGCAAGGCTTTAGTCCTGTACCAGTCTGCAGACTCACAATGCACAGCAAGGCTTTAGTCCTGTACCACAGTCTGCAGACTCAATGTATGGCAAGGCTTTAGTCCTGTACCACAGTCTGCAGACCCACAATGCACGGCAAGGCTTTAGTCATGTACCACAGTCTGCAAACTGACAATGCATGGCAAGGCTTTAGTCCTGTACCAGTCTACAGACTCCACACAATGCACGGCAAGGCTTTAGTCCTGTACCACAGTCTGCAGACTGAATGCACAGCAGGGCTTTAGTCCTGTACCACAGTCTGCAGACCCACAATGCACAGCAAGGCTTTAGTCCTGTACCACAGTCTGCAGACCCACAATGCACAGCAAGGCTTTAGTCCTGAACCACAGTCTGCAGACTGACAATGCACAGCAAGGCTTTAGTCCTGTACCACAGTCTGCAGACTCACAATGCACAGCAAGGCTTTAGTCCTGTACCACAGTCTGCAGAACCACATTGCACAGCAAGGCTTTAGTCCTGTACCACAGTCTGTAGACCCACAATGCACAGCAAGGCTTTAGTCCTGTACCACAGTCTGCAGACCCACAATGCACAGCAAGTATTTATTCCTGTACCACAGTCTGCAGACTGAAAATGCACTGCAAGGCTTTAGTCCTGTACCACAGTCTGCAGACTCAATGCACAGCAAGGCTTTAGTCCTGTACCACAGTCTGTAGACCAACAATTCACGGCAAGGCTTTAGTCCTATACCACAGTCTGCAGACTGACAATGCACGGCAAGGCTTTAGTCCTATACCACAGTCTGCAGACTCACAATGCACAGCAAGTCTTTAGTCCTGTACCAGTCTGCAGACAAAGAATGCACAGCAAGGCTTAGTCCCTGTCCCACAGTCTGCAGACCCACAATGCACAGCAAGTCTTTAGTCCTGTACCACAGTCTGCAGACTCAATGCACAGCAAGGCTTTAGTCCTGTACCACAGTCTGCAGACCACAATTTCACGGCAAGGCTTTAGTCATGTACCAGTCTGCAGACTGACAATGCACAGCAAGGCTTTAGTCCTGTACCACAGTCTGCAGACCCACCCACAATGCACAGCAAGGCTTTAGTCCTGTACAGTTTGCTGACTCACAATGCACAGCAAGGCTTTAGTCCTGTACCAGTCTTCAGACTCCCAATGCACAGCAAGGCTTTAGTCCTGTACCCACAGTCTGCAGACTCTGAATGCACAGCCAGGGTTTAGTCCTGTACCAGTCTTCAGACCCACAATGCACAGCAAGGCTTTAGTCCTGTACCACAGTCTGCAGACCCACAATTCACAGCAGAGAGCAAGGCATTAGTCCTGTATCACATCTGCAGACTGACAATGCAAGGCAAGGCTTTAGTCATGTACCACAGTCTGCAGACTCACAATGCACAGCAAGGCTTTAGTCATGTACTACAGTCTGCAGACTGAATGCACAGTAAGGCTTTAGTCCTGTACCACAGTCTGCAGACTGAATGCACAGCAAGGCTTTAGTCCTGTACCACAAAGTGTGGTGACTGGATGTGGAAACTCCCTTAAGTTATAACGAAATCAAAGTTTACTACTGAAATCAGTCTGGTCCCTTTTTTCTTTCTTTTTGTTTGTTTGTTGTTGTTTTTTTTTTTTTTTTTTTTTTTTGTTACAGAATTTCTGTAATTCTGGAACCTTAACTGCTTAGAAGTTGGGCAGGTAACGTTAATTGGTAATGCTTCTCTCAGTGTTGATTTTGTTGCAACAAAACTGCCTGCCACAAAATCGAATTTCTTAATGCTCACGCAGACCTCAAGCTCCAGAAGTTGGCAACATGCATATGATAGAATCACCATGCTATACTGGAAGCGTACGTTGTTAGAATTGTTTCCACAAGAGTAGTCTTTTCTGAAGCCTTGATTCCCTTCACGAGGATGCTGCATTTCTCCAGATGCTGACCGTGATTATAGTCAAATAATTATCAGGCCACAAGATCTGAAGAAACAGTGTCTCAGCATGTGTGTGTGTGTGCATATGTGTGTGGGTGAAAGACAGTTTGGGAGGGGGTGGGAAGGGGGGAGGAGATGGTGCATGTCGCTGGAACAAGAGGAGTAAGAGGGTATGGGTGAGAAGGTTATACTATTTTTGCGCACAATACACATTACATTGCTTCTCTTTGCTCGTGTCAAAACAACCATCACAACAACGCAAACCTGACATTTTGAACGTCTGTCTTTAATCAGCACTGGTGTCAATATTTACATACAATGCTTTCTTTCCTGATAAGATGAAATACACCAAAATGTAATAAGATGCTAGCAGTCGGAATAAACATTGTGTAAACACAAAGAGGAAGAGAGAGGGTGAGAAAGAGCGACTGAATTAATGAATGATTCACTGTGGTGAAGATTTGATGTACAGCTTACTACTGAGAAAACAGGCACGCAGCAGATGTAGGAACTACAACACAGACCTCAATGTTGATAAATTGAACAGATGCGGTACATAAAATGCTGTCGTGCATTGAGGAATCCAAACTGCACAGAACAGTTTTTTAAAACTCCAAACAACGAGAAAGAAAGAGGGAAATAGACGAGGAACACAACTGCAAAAAAAGTTATGAAGAAAAAGATAAAAGTCACAAGTGCACATGAATTCAGTAACACAATTACACAAAAAATGTATAAAGAAAAAGGTAAAAGTAAATCCCAAATGCACATAACTTCAATTACACATCAAGATTTGAAAAAAAAAAAAAAAAAAAAAAAAGCTGTTACACTGCAACAAAAAAGAATCAAAACTACTCAATACAAAAGCTGTAAACGGCTTTTAAAATCAATGTCTGACAAATTTGAAAGAACAAATTGCAACATGTGAAAAAATCGTTTTCAATCATGTTTAAAACCTAAAGGTATTGTAACAGTTTTCAGTGAAGAACAGAAAATGCCACTCTGCAATGAACAACGTCTTTCTATGACAAAGTGACAAAAAAAAAAAAAAAATGTTCATGTCATGTGAACATTTTGTTGAGCACTTGACAAATGAAGTGTATCCTAGGAGCATCATACTCTCAAAACATCAAGATCAATCCAGTAAACATTTGTTCAGTGGATTACAAAAGGTTCATATAAAAATCTGCATACGTAAACCATTGATCACCAGCTTTCAACTGTTCGAATTTCACATTCAGAAAAATTAGTATTCGTTTTTTTCAGTTTGATTTTATTTTCTTTTTAAGATATCGATGAGTGCATTTATTGTTTAACTGTGTACATGTTAACCGGTAGGCCCTGCAAGCACATACATAAAGCAAATCAAAATGAAAGGAAAGCAGCACATGACACAAGATAAAAAACATGTATATGCATTCAAATGAACAAGCCAGTATGATATTGGAAATGCACCATAATATGTACATACTACACAAGATATACTGATACACACTTCGTTTACACAATACACAATATACTCTGATACATGTGGTAAGAAAAATATTCAGGCATTTGCTTTTCAACAGTTTTTGATTGAGGTGAAGTGTGGAGATCAAATCCTACTTATTCTCAGCTCTTGTTTGTCTGTTTGCAATGAAAACAACTGCAGTGATCTAAGTAGACCTGCAATGGTACACATAGGCCTGTTGATCAGTGATCTATGCAGGTCTGCTATGATGCACATAGGCCTGTTGACAGTATTTGGATAGAACTTGACTGCTTTCTGTTTGTTTTGTTTTTCGTTTTGCTTGTCGGCTTAATGTTGCGACTACAGTTTCTCTTTGTTCTTTGGTCACACATCAGAAGAAAGACTTCTGTGACAGAGGGAAAAAGGTGGGCGTAGGAGGATGCGTGGGGGGGGGGGGGGGGGGGGGGGGGGGTACAAGGAAATGGGGACAGTGGAGAAAAAACAGTCTTAACAAGGAAAGGCAGGGGAAGTGATTTGTAAGCTACCAAAATAAAAAGGATCTTCATAAGATTATGAGCCAAGGGGAAGTTATTCCACGGGCGCGCGTCATTTCTTGTGGTCTGCATAACCGGAAATGAGGGCGGTGTCATCTTAGCCCTGCGCGCCCTGAGCGGAGAACTTGCCCATGAAGATCCAGGCCTTGGTCAGGTTGTCCCGGATGGCGTAGATGAAGGGGTGGTCGGCCCGCACGGTGACAGACGGATTTGGAAAGAATGACCGGAGAGAAATGACCACTGCAGTGGATGCCGCTGCCTCTGTGCCTTCCTCCGACACTTCGATCACC
>JADBJO010003567.1:0-55000 GCA_016801955.1 Conus betulinus | reverse complement strand
TGTCGTTCCTCAGGCGTTTCAGCCCCAGCACCTTCATCATCTGTTTAGCTGTCCTCAACCGGGCACCTGTCAGTTGTTGAATGATTGAAGTAGACTCTCTCTCTCTCTCTCTCTCTCTCTCTCTGCCTGTCTCTCTCTCTCTCTTTCTCTGTCTCTCTCTCTCTGTCTTTGTCTCTGTCCCTCTCCCTCTCTCTGTGCGTGCGTGTTCAAATATATCGCCCCCATCTTACCCGCATTCTCTGTCCACTGCAACTCCCCCCAACACTGTCATCTTCCCATCAAACCTCACCCCATCTCTCTGTCTCACCCCATCTCTCTGTCTTACCCCATCTGTCTGTCCCACCCCATCTCTGTCTCACCCCATCTCTCTGCCTCACCCATCTCTCTCTGTCCACTCCAACTCCCCAACACTGTCATCTCATCACATCTCACCCCATCTCTCTGTCCCACCCCATCTTTGTCTCACCCCATCTCTCTGTCCACTCCAACTCCCCCAACACTGTCACCTTACCATCACACCTCACCCCATCTCTCTGTCTCACCCCATCTCTCTGTCTCACCCCATCTCTCTGTCTCAACCCATCTCTCTCTATCTCACCCCATCTCTCTGTCCACTCCAACTCTCTGTCTCATCCCATCTCTCTGTCTTACCCCATCTTCCTGTCCACTCCAACTCTGTCACACCCTATCTCTGTTCACTCCAACTCTCTGTCTCACCCCATCTCTCTGTCCACTCCAACTCTCTGTCTCACTCCATCTCTGTTCACTCCAACTCTCTGTCTCACCCCATCTCTCTGTTCACTCCATCTCTCTGTGTCTCACCCCATCTCTCTGTCAATTCCAACTCTCTGTTTCACCCCATCTCTCTGTTCAGTCCAACTCTCTGTCTCACCCCATCTCTCTGTCTCAACCCATCTCTCTGTCTCACCCCATCTCTCTGTCCATTCCAACTCGCTGTCTCACCCCATCTCTCTGTCCCACCCCATCTCTCTGTCTCACCCCATCTCTATCATCTTCCACCACCACCACCCCCCCCCCCCCCCCCCCCCCCCCATAACCGTCCCTATAACGTTCAAATTTCACACACACACACACACACACACACACACACACACACACACACACTCCTCCTCCGCTTCTGTTGTTTTCCCGTCTGGAGCTACCTTTATCACCTTTATTCCCACATCACTCCCACCTCTGTCACACCCTCTGTCCTCACTCCCACCTCTGTCACACCCTCTGTCCTCACTCCCACCTCTGTCACACCCTCTCTCCTCATTCCTACCTCTGTCACTTCTCTCCTCATTCCCACCTCTGTCATTCTCTTACATCATTCCCACCTCTGTCACTTCTTACATCATTCCCACCTCTGTCACTTCTTACCTCATTCCTACCTCTGCCACTTCTTACATCATTCCCACCTCTGTCACTTCTTACATCATTCCCACCTCTGTCACTTCTCTCCTTATTCCTACCTCTGTCACTTCTTACCTCATTCCTACCTCTGTCACTTCTCTCCTCATTCCCACCTCTGTCACTTCTTACCTCATTCCTACCTCTGTCACTTCTCTCCTCATTCCTACCTCTGTCACTTCTCTCCTCATTCCTACCTCTGTCACTTCTTACCTCATTCCTACCTCTGTCACCTTCTTACCTCATTCCCACCTCTGTCACTTCTCTCCTCATTCCTACCTCTGTCACTTCTTACCTCATTCCTATCTCTGTCACTTCTTACCTCATTCCTACCCTCTGTCACTTCTTACCTCATTCCTACCTCTGTCACCTTCTTACCTCATTCCTACCTCTGTCACTTCTCTCCACATTCCCACCTGTCAATCCTTACTTCATTCCTACCTCTGTCACTTCTTACCTCATTCCTACCTCTGTCACTTATCTCCTCATTCCCACCTGTCACTACTTACCTCATTCCTATCTCTGTCACTTCTTACCTCAAACACACCTTTGTCAACTTCCAATCTCTCTCCCGCCTCTCTATCACCGCGTTCCTACCCTCTCCCTCCCGCTTTCCTTCACCCTCCCACTTCACTCCCACTTCCATCTACTTCCACTTATCTCTCCCCACTCCCTCCACAGTCTCACCCCCACCGCCATCATCCCCCATCATACACCCATCTCGCCCCACCTGCTTTACCCTATCCTCCTTTCCCCTCTTCCTACCACCGACCTTCTCCGCTGTGTCATCCACCCCACCTCACCCTCCCTCCACACGTTGCCAGCAGTGTGGTGTTGTGGGTCTCACCCATGTAGGTCATGGTAAGGGCGGTGTGGATGCTGTGAGGGGAGAACACCAGCTCCTGGTGGCTGTCCTTCAGCTGGTTGTACATGTCCATGGAGAACTGGCTGCTGGCCGCCGTCAGACGATTCACCAGCCTCATCTCTGCTGCCGCTCCCTCCGTCCGTCCTCCTCGGCCCCGGCCCCCGCGACCACCTCGTCGCCGTCCGCCACGCCGCCCTGCCGTGTGGTGTGGGAGGCTGGGTTAAAGGTCAATCTGGGACCATCGGTTATCACCCTTGCCGGGTACACAGCGCCCCCCCCCCCCCCCCCCCCCCCAGCCCCCCTCCCCCTCTTTTTGTGAATTCTAGCTCAGCAAACAATGCGACAAACAGGACAATATGGGACACTGTGCGCATCGGCCGAAGGGTCTTCAACAGATAACAGACAGACAATCACATCCAGCTCTGACCAGCGGCCTGAAAGATGGCTTAGTATATACGTACTGTTTCACCGGGTCAGTAACATTTCCAAGCTTTTATCTCTCCTGAGTTGAAATCCTTCTCGTTTTATTCCAGAATGGAACAGAGTGACTTCTATCTCATCCTCTGAAAACGGAATGCCGCTGCCTTTGTGCGGACGTATTGGAAACTGGTCCGCCATTCCAGAGTAACAATGCCGACAGTTCTCTGCTACGAATCAGAGGATGGCTGGACAGCAGAGACGATGTTCAGAAATCTGCAAGGGAGGTCATCTGTGTTAGAACTCCCGTCCAGCGAGAGTGACCCTGCCGTTTGTAGGGGACAGAACGCCGCTAGTGAGCACGTCCAAAGCAACGTTGGCCCATCAGTCGGCTGAACAGTTCCACCAGAGGGCTGCGTTGTGCCAAGACATGGGAGTCAGACGGTATGCCTGCAATGTAGACAGTCCATATCCCCATCGTTCTCCTGGCATGCGCTGCAAATCAAACATTTGACTCCCAAGATTCAGTTGCTCGACTCTTAAACTGAAAAGAAGGTAATTCTATCTGCAATGGAAATACAGGTGTCATCTCCTCCTAATTTGTCTCCCCGGAACACCTTGAAGAGAATAGGTGCCCCTTTATGAGCTCTAACCCTGAAACACAATATGCACATTGTTTCTGTTGACAGGTAACTCGTAAACAGGAGATTAGCTTGAGATATCCGAGTTTAAGATGGAGCTTTCTCCAGAGTCGACATCTCTGCACACTCCAGCGCTCTGGCTGATGGCATCTTCCCCCTGTAAGACATCCTCAACGTGCTTTTAGATTTATTCTCAGGATTTGGGTCAGGGTTGGGAGCTGGGAGGGTATTATATGGGAATGGGGGTGGGTGGAGGGGAGGTGCGTGCGCACGCTCTGTGTGTGTGTGTGTGTGTGTGTGTGTGTGTTGGAATGGAGAAGGGGAAGGGGGCGAAACTCTAGAACTCCACTCAACCCCCTAATTCTCCTCCTACCCCCATCCTCATCCCACCCCACCCTCCCGATCCTCATTGCCTTGAAGTGTCCCCCCCCCCCCCCCCCCCCCCCCACCTCCATCATTATTTTCCTGTTACCACGGCGATTACCATGCCGACCAGCGCCGTTGTCCGCCACCACTCGTTCGTTGCCACGGCGACCGCCTCTCCTCGGGACACTGCGCATGCTCCGAGCCAGTGCCACGTCATGGCGCGCACGCGCATCTTCGTCGCCAGCCAGAGCCAGCGACACTGGAACGGAGACCAGATTAAGCAACGTCAAATGACCTGAAGAATTTGTGACGTCAAATGACCTGAAGAATTTGTGACGGTGTAGGCATACTTGGAGGAAAGCATAATTATAAACAACAACAACAACAACAACACACACACACACACACACACACACACACACACACCCAGAAAACGTCAGTAGTAAATAGTTCCTGTCTAACCTCTGGCATTCAGAACATTTGTCTTGTGTGGATGAAAGTCGGGGTGGACTGTAAACGGGGGCTGGAAAAAAAAGATGTATAAGAGACTGTCATGTTTAAATCTTCGCTTTCTTTTTCACTTCTGTCTTATTCCAACCATACGTACAATCTGAAGAGGGCTGAATTTAAACGTTTCAAGGCGACACAAAGATGCTGCAAAACGAACAAACAAAATACAGTGTTCAGTGTCCTTACCGCACAATTTTTCTCTCTTTTTTCCATCTTTTCCTCCTCATTATCTCCTCCTCCTCGTCCACTATCACAACTACACCTACAACTTACAACAACAGCAACAGCAGTAACAACAACTGCTACTACTGCTGCTGCTAGTACCTGCTGCTGCTGCTGCTAAGACTACTAACACTGCTGTTGCTACTGCTGCTGTTATTTCTGTTATTAGGACAACAAAAATTATTTGTGGGCGCTTATCCGCTAGATAAACTCAAGAATCCAAAATATTTATGAAACAACAACAACAACAACAACAACAACAACACACACACACACACACACACACACACACACACACACACACACAGGACACGTCACACAAAATGGCGGAGACTGCCAGCAGTTAACTTTTTTCGCGAGGTAAAAGTTTTTTGCAAGTGGCTAAGACATGAAATCCAGAAGTAACGGCACTCCTGCGTGCAAACGAATAACTCGGGCTTCCCAACGATGGTCAGCTTCGAACGCAAACACGTCCGATCGTTCGGAGAGCCATCAATGCAACCCACGAACTGAGAAGCCGCCCACTGATCCTACACCAACGACATTGGAGTCTTCGAACGCGTCAGTGTGCAGCGGCGTCATCTCGAAACACCTATGCTGTGCGCAACATCCGACGCAACGCCTGACTTACGGCAAGTCATTTTAAATCTTTGCTGCCGAAGATCCTCCCTAGAAAAAAGCAGTGGAGTTTCAAAACGGCATAATTCAGAACATCTCCAAGCCGAAAGTTTTCCATGACGACCACGGAAACTCAAACAGACCTCTGCCCTCCAGCTGGACCCACCTACACTGAAGTGGCAGGAAGTCGATTGTCGTCAGGCATTGCGAGTCATCCTGCACAGCACAAGACGTCTGCTGCAGAAAAAATATCGAAGAAAGGTGGGACTAACGAAAAGGGTGTCCTGTCCTAGCCTTTCGAAGACAAATGACGCCAAACCTTCCAGGCTGACCAGTCAAGAGATGACCTCAAGTACAAATCTCGTCATCTTGTAGATTCCAAAAAGAAATCGAATACTAGTTCCGATCTACCGAATGTACTTACTCTTCACGACTCTGTTACGAACGGAGTACAACTACAAGAAACACGCCTTGGTCGGTCTTATCACTTCAAACCTTCAAAACAACGAAACAACACTTTGAAAATAACTGAAGATCACTTGCAGGAGATAGCTACAAAAGAACCTCATCTTGATGCTGTAGTTATCCACTGTGGGATTAACGACCTGAAGACAACGGAGCCAAATAAGCTGTGCAACACCTTCGTTAAATCGCTTAAAGACGCACCAAGAAAGAATCCTAACACAAGATTCGCCGTCAGGAAAGTTCCCACAGTGAAAGACCTGAAGATGGAGGTAAATCGGCAGTTATTTAATGCCATCCTTACCTCCGAGCTTTTCGACGTTAACAACATCACGCTCATCGATCATCATAACATAAAGCCTTACCATCTCTCAGGACAACCGCCACCTGTCACAGAGGGGGACCAGTTTGCTGGCAGTGAACGTGGGGCGACACGTCAGGGATCTTCTGTGGGAAACGCCCAGGAAGCCAACCCGCTATGCCCGACCCTTTCTACGTCCACCCCTACCCCCCCGACGCAGCTGGTTCAACCCATATGACGTCCTAGGAGACTGGCCAGTATTCTAAGAATTGTCACATACTTCTGCACACTTTGCGAAATCACTTACCTCTGTGCCCTTAGACTGCGTTGCGCGCAAATAACTGCTGTGATCTTTGTCGGCTAATTTTTGACTGCACATGCAATTTTTCCCCCTTAGATAATAGGACGTTATCATTACCATTATTATTATTTTATTTCCTGTTAACTTATCAGATTGTGAAAGATTTAGTTGATGTCTGCGGAAAGTAACTTCAGCGTATTCCAGTGGAACTGTCGCTCCATCAGTACGAATTTGGATCACCTCGTGCAACACCTGGCGCACCATAAATACCAACTTTTAGCTCTTCAGTCTCTAAACGTTAAAAGAGACAAGTTACCTAAATCAAAAAAACTATTATTTTACCCCTTTACATCAGAAGATAGATACCGATGGGAAAATCAGTACAGCTATATGTATTCATGAAGGGGTAAAGTACACTTCATGCTCTAACCCTATTCCACCAAATATTCCCAATCTTAATTTTTGTGCCGTGACAGTTCAGTTGAACTCTTCACTCTTAACTGTCATATCTGTTTACCTACCATAGGGTCCAAATGATTTTAACACAGAGTGGATTCGAACACTTCAGACGGACCTCATTGCAGGAGATTTCAATGCACATTCACCATTTTGGGAGAAGTACTGTCAATCAATTACAATTTTCGTTGAAAATATTGTTGATGCTTCCTTCTATCTCCTTAATGATGGTCGAATAACTCGTATTCCTGATAATCCTAGTCATAGAGCGAGTGCCATCGATCTAACTTTAGTGTTCCCAGATGTGGCACCGGTCTGCAGCTGGAATACACTTGATGACAACCTACATAGTGATCATTTACCTATTGTCACTTGTTTTGAAACTAAAAAATCTCAATCAACAGATCCAACCAAGGACAAAGTACCCAAGTATAACTATAGACTTGCAAATTGGGATAATTTTCAAGTTTACTTTCTACATTTGAAGTTAATGACGCAAACAACAAAGATGTCAATAGCTTATATACTTTATTTACAAATGCAGTCCTAGATGCTGCAAATGAATCTATCCCGCGGTGCAAGTCAGTAAGATCTCACAAGCATTCGGGTAATATTTGGTGGAATCAAGCTTGTGAAGAAGCAAAGGGGGAAAAGATATCAAAATTTAATGTATTTAAGAGGTAAGTCTGTCCCAAATCTTTTAGAGATGAAAAAAGCAAAAAACAAAGCCAATATGGTTAATGCACAAGCAAAAAGGCAACATTGGTCTATGTTTTTGCATAAATGAAATATTAAATCACAAGGACATGCAGAAAGTCTGGGAAAAATTTAAAACTATGAAGAATGGAATTAACTTGCCACAGTGTCCTATCGAATTGGACAACTCAGATCTAGAAAACTACAAATCTAGAAAAAGCTGAAGAATTTGCTGAAATGTTTGCAAATTATAGTAGAAATACTGGACTCTCAAGAAAGGCAGGAGATAGAGAGAAAATCAAGAAAAAAAATAGAACACATAGAGAAACAAATAATATAAATGATCGTACATAAATGCTGATATAACATTGTACGAAGTAAAAGAATGTATTTCAAGTCTTAAGAAGAAAACATCCGTTGGTTTAGACGGAATCTCAATGAAATGCTGGGACACTTGCCAGATAATGTTATAGAATTTCTTCGTTTACTTCTACAGAAATGCTGGGCTGATGGTAATATCCCTCTCGTCTGGAAGCACTCAATCATTATTCCAATACACAAACAAGGAAAGCCCAGAGCAGAAAAAAACAGCTATCGTCCATCGCTTTAACATCCCACACATGCAAACTAATGGAAAAGATTGTTTTAAATTGACTAGTTCATTACTGCAAAAAATATATAAAGTAATACCTGTCAACCAAGCTGGCTTTCGAAAAGGCAGATCTACAACTGAACATCTCGTTAAATTAACAACTGAAGTAAAGCAGCAGTTCGCAAGGCGAAAAAATATATAGCGACATTTTTTGATGTCCGAAAAGCATACGATCAAGCTTGTCACACTCGCCTTCTCTATAAACTTAAACACATAGGCATAACAGGTAACACGTACAATTACATTGCCAGCTTTCTATCTAATAGGTTTATACAGGTAAGCTTGGAAATTCATTTTCAAACCCCAGACAGCTAAGTATGGGTCTGCCTCAAGGATCAGTTATTTCTCCAATTTTGTTTAACATCCTTTTAGCTGATCTTCCGAAAGACTTGTCCAAAGATACCACTTTAGCTCAATTTGCTGATGATATATTTGTTTGTGGATGAAGGCGTCAATGAAACGTAAAACTCCAGTCAGGGCTTTGAACTATACAAAGAAAGTGTATCAACGTGAACTTAATAAAATCAACAACTTAATGATAGAAAATGGACTAACATTATCATTGGAAAAAACAAAAATCATGCTGTTTGATTCAGGCTATGACCCTAATAAATTACCCGAATTCACGATTAATGGTGCAGTCATAAAATATACACAAATTGTCAAATTTCTTGGCGTCTACCTCACTTCAAAACTTTCGTGGGAATTACCACATCGACTACATAACAAACGAAGCTAGAAAAAGTCTTATCTCTTTTAAGGTATAAAGCAGACAGCACTGGGGACAGGACACAAAGGCACTAATATCTCTCGCTACCTCCCTTGTACGTTCACGGCTGACATATGGCCAGGAGCTTTTTTTGTGTTTTTTTTTCAGCGCTCCCAGCGCACTTGTTAAAGAAACTGCAGAGCATAGATTCCAAAGCTTACAAACTTGCTCTGGGTGTACCAATATACGCGTCAATTTTAGGAACTTACACAGAAGCAGGTATTCTACCCCTCGATGAACAAAGAAAAGCTTCAGCTGCGAAATTTATCATTAAAACTTCTGCTTATGAAACATTTTCACAAAAAGAAACAAATCCTAATTCAGAAACCGACTTTGCAAAAAGAGCTAGAACAATACAGTCATTGAAGTCCATTAATACATTTGCCTCAGATATTACCTGTAATACAGAGCTGAACAGGGAAAATGTTGCAGTTAAACCTTCATTTTCTCCACTTCCAGAATCAACCAATATTTGACATTGATCACACAGATTTATCCAAAACCATTCCTCTAATCTATTAAAATGTTTAGGTGATTCCCACTTGGAAAATAAGTATACAGACTACCTAAGATATATACCGATGGATCAGTTCTTGATGATGGAAATACTGGTGCAGCTTTTGTAATACCCTCATTCAAAACAGAAAAACTATATACTACATTGTAAACATTATTCCATTTTTACTGCTGAACTTGTAGCCATACTTATGGCATTAAATTACATTGTAGATCTTTCGATGGATACATGTAAAATCTTATTCTCTGTGGACTCAAAGTCTGTTTTACAAGCCATTAAATCCCGAGGCATAAAAAACGACTAGAAATGACTATTGAAATAAAACATATTATTCATGAGTTGTCTCTAAAGGGTACCAGTATTACCTTTTGCTGGATTCCTTCTCACTCCGGAATCACCCCAAACAGTGGACAGATCATGCGGCTAAAAGGGCAGCAAAAAATATAGAAGGATCAAAGCATCTCGACATTCGAGTAGATCTGCATGAATTTAACCAGCGTATAGAAAAAGTGTCTCAAAATCAGGTTGCTGAACTGCACCAACCCCCCCCCCCCAAAAAACAACAACAACACAACAACAACAACAACAGCAAACAACAATAGTATTACCAGCACTGTGTACAAGTAAAAAATGCTGCGAATCCGAAATCCTTTTTAAACAATTTATCTGTAATGCATTCAGACATGTTACTAGTTTTGATGTAGGTTCCGATTAAATGCTTTTACAACAAAGTATTCTAAAATATACATTGCATATGTGGCAAACAAATTACTGTAAACCACCTACTTCTTCACTGCCCAGGAGTTAGGCACTTTGTTCCTAAGATAAAATCAGCAGATCAGTTGTCAGCCAGTGCACCATTATCCACTGAAAATATTTTAAATAATCACTCATTACTTTGCGTGTTCTCTGAAATTTTTAATTCCGGTCCACCTGGTACCTATCTCTGATGTACTTTAAACTAAAATTGTTGTGTTGTACGACATTGTTATAAAAGAGTTACGATTATATGATATATATGGTTATTATCCCCCACCCCCCCCCTCCCACTCCCTTCCTCTATTCTGTCCTCCTTTCCACCCTGATGCCCCCCATCCCCACCCGCAAACTTCTCCTCCCCCCCCCCATCCCCCTGCATTATGCTCCAATCCTACTAAACTAGTTTCATTTGATATACTTTAATTCCCCCGATCAACATACACTAAAGGCTAGGTAAACGACCAGGATAAGTAAATATCTACCTATCTTACCACCCATCCCAACCTTCCCCTCTTGTCCCAAACACAGCCCTCTCTCTCTCTCTTGCACACACACACACACACACACACACACACACACACACACACACACAAAGGCACAGGCACACACACAACGCATGCACACTCATATACGCACGCTCACACACGCACACACCCACACCCACACAATCACACACACACACACACACACACACACACACATACACACACGTACACGTACACGCACACACACAGATATGTTGTTGTTTTTTTTTCGTCTAATAACACTTATCATGAATAGACCTTAAACTAAAGAACTAACACTTACACACACACACGCGCGCGCGCGAGGAAAACTGTGTATGGAAGCGTGTTGAGGTGAACAACATAGGACACGTTGGGGTGGGGGCTGTGACCTAGGTATCTTGTGGCCAGGTGAGCGACACGACACAGGAATGGCGCTGTGCGGAAGTTGATCTGACAGGACTTGTCCCCCTGTCTGTCTGTGATACGGATCCAGTGAAATCAGTGTTTGGCCTGACACGTGTGGTGTGTGGCACTGTGTGTGACACTGTGTGTGGAACTGTGTGGCATTGTGTGGCACTGTGTGTGATACTGTGTGTGGCACTGTGTGCGGCACTGTGTGTGGCACTGTGAGGCACTGTGTGTGGCACTGTGTGTGGCACTGTGTGGCACTGTGTGTGGCACTGTGTGTGGAACTGTGTGGCACTGTGTGTGGCACTGTGTGTGGAACTGTGTGGCACAGTGTGTGGCACAGTGTGTGGCACTGCGTGGCACTGTGTGTGGCACAGTGTGTGGCGCTGTGTGTGGCACTGTGTGTGTGTGGCACAGTGTGTGGCACAGTGTGTGGCGCTGTGTGTGGCACTGTGTGTGGCACTGTGTGTAGCACAGTGTGTGGCGCTGTGTGTGGCACTGTGTGTGGGCACAGTGTATGGCACTGTGTGTGTGGCACTGGCCAACAGCTGAGGGCCAGAGCTGGACCACAACATCTCGCTCACAGACCTTCCATCTTAAAACACAGCCTCCGCTTGTCATGATGTGATTTGGGAGCTAGAAATATAGCTGAGATTGGACACTGATGACGACCTGTGGTTGGTTGGTCCTTCGTGCCATTTTTGGGGAGACAAATAGACGTGGTGCGGTGGTTAGAGCCAAAGGCTGCAAGCTGAGGCATCCTGGGTTTGAATCCCATCTGAGGAATGGGTATCTCATGGTATTACCTTGGCTCCGGGCGGTTCCCACAGAGCTGTGTGCGCAGGTGGGAAGACAGGAGCCACACGATCCAGTTTTGTCCATTTCCTGGATGCTGGTCTGAAAGCGTCGACGGACTGTTCCCAGACTGCTATGACCTATCTCTGACCTGGCTGACGCCAAGGCACAAGCTGTGGACAGAACTGTGGAGCACAGAGTCCTGGCATGTAGTGACAGACCATGATACACCCCCACAGCCTCATCTCTTCATTTCTCTCATTCCAATTCATCATTTTGAACCCCAAAAAAAGTCAAAAAACTTGTGCCCCTTCTCGTGCAGCTCTCGTGGGGACTCGAGTTTTGATGTCCCCTCTGGTCCAGCCTGCAGAAAGTGATGATGTTGAAGTCATGAGTGTCGACAAGCTCAGGAAGTTTATTGATGGATGGAGGAGGCGGCGCCTCCCTTAGGGCAAGATCGTTCGCCTTAGACCAGCGAGTCAGCCATTATTGTCATCAGCAAGAGGCTGAACAGGTGGTGCCCTGCTGTGCATTGGATCAGAAAAGACATCTCGGATCACCCATCTGAGTGACCCCACAGCAGTGGAGTTTTCTCTTCTGGTGGCTGGTCTACAGATGGCTGACTATTGAGCACCACCCATGGATGTGGTGTTTGGCCAGCCAGATGGCTGACTATTGAGCACCATCCATGGACTGTAGTGTTGGGCCAGCCAGATGGCTGACTATTGAGCACCACCCATGGACTGTAGTGTTTGGCCAGCCAGATGGCTGACTATTGAGCATCATCCATGGACTGTAGTGTTGGGCCAGCCAGATGGCTGACTATTGAGCACCACCCGTGGACTGTAGTGTTGAGCCGGCCAGATGGCTGACTATTGAGCACAACCTGTGGACTGTAGTGCTGGGCCGGCCAGATGGCTGAGCGGACTATTGAGCACAACCCGTGAACTGTAGTGTTGGGCCAGCCAGATGGCTGAGCAGACTATTGAGCACAACCCATGAACTGTAGTGTTGGCCGGCCAGATGGCTGAGTGGACTATTGAGCACAACCCCTGAACTGTAGTGTTGGGTCGGCCAGAGGACTGGACCCCCACCCCCAGAGAGAGAGAGAGAGAGAGAGAGAGAGAGACAGAGACAGAGACAGAGACAGACAGACAGACAGACAGACAGACAGACAGACAGACAACAGACAGAGAGACAGACCTTGTGCGATGATGACATTATAGTATGCGAATAGAATAAGCCAACTTTAAAACATACTCGTGCATTCTAAAATTAACGAAAAATGTTGGCTGTCTTTTACAACAGGTCCTGGCAAAGCTGATCCGCTTTTCTTGGTTGCTGAAGACCTGTTCCTTTCAAATGACCGGTTCAGTCCACTATGCCGCGCTATTTTCACCAATTCAGTCCACTGTGCCGCGCTATTTTCACCAATTCAGTCCACTATGCCGCGCTGTTTTCACCAGTTCAGTCCACTGTGCCGCGCTGTTTTCACCAATTCAGTCCACTATGTCGCGCTATTTTCACCAATTCAGTCCACTGTGCCGCGCTATTTTCACCAATTCAGTCCACTGTGCCGCGCTATTTTCACCGATTCAGTCCACTGTGCCGCGCTATTTTCACCAATTCAGTCCACTATGCCGCGCTGTTTTCACCAGTTCAGTCCACTGTGCCGCGCTGTTTTCACCAATTCAGTCCACTATGTCGCGCTATTTTCACCAATTCAGTCCACTGTGCCGCGCTGTTTTCACCAATTCAGTCCACTATGCCGCGCGCTATTTTCACCAATTCAGTCCACTGTGCCGCGCTATTTTCACCGATTCAGTCCACTGTGCCGCGCTATTTTCACCAATTAGTCCACTGTGCCGCGCTACTTTCACCAGTTTAGTCCACTGTGCCACGCTATTTTCACCAATTAAGTCCATTGTGCCGCGCTATTTTCACCAGTTCAGTCCACTATGCCGCGCTATTTTCACTAATTCCGCCCACTGTGCCGCGCTATTTTTTGCCTAGCGTGCCGGGCCCTCACGAGTTACGCTCGTTATTCCTTGCGAAAACCTCGCTGTGCTCGCCGCAAGGAAAATGTTCCGACATAGCTTTTCTGGCAAGAATCTAGCAATAGGTTGGTGTGAAACGCGCCCAAGGCCAGGGAGTGGGCGATCCCTGTGACTGGCCATTAATTTGCGCGGAAAGCCACAAGGCGCATTGTTACCGCAGAGGACCTGCCATTCTTCTTGTGGCATGTCTTCCTGACAGGTCGTATCTGTCACTGCCACACTGCTTTCTTCCCTCTGTCCTCAATGTAACATTGTCTCCGTCCTTCCTCCCTCTTTCCCGCCCGACCCCTTCTGCCTAAATACTCTGTTTCCTTTCTTTTATCTCTCTCTCTCTCTCTCTCTCTCTCTCTCTCTCTCTCTCTGTCTCTGTCTGTCTGTCTGTCTGTCTCTCTCTCTCTCTCTCTCTCTCTCTCTCTCTCTCTCTCTCTCTCTCTCTCTCTCCTATTCCAGTATGTTCTGTGCCTCCACACACACCCTCTCTCTCTTTCACTCCTGTCTCTTTCTATGTCTTAAATCCCCCCTTCCCTCCCTTCTCCTCCTCGTCCTCCTCCTCTCTTTAGTCTTCATATTCTTCTTCTTCCTCCTCCTCTTCTTCTTCTTTTCATTCCTCTCTTTCGTGTTCTTCCTTGCTGTCTTCTTCCTCTTCTTCTTCTTCCTCTTCATCCTTTTTTCCCTGTTTTTATTCTTTTTCCTTTTCCTCTTCTCTCTCCTCCTTCTCCTACTCTTTCTCTTCCTTCTCCTCATCTTCTTTTTCTTCTTCTTCTCATCTGTCTACCTCATCCCTAACCCCAGCACTCTTTCATTTCTCTCTCATCTCACTTCCTCGCCTCATTACACGCTTCACACCTTCTCTCTCTGGTGTTATTTCAATTTTCCTCCCAGCATCTCCGTCTGTCTGTCTATCTGTCTGTATGTGTTCTATCTATTTGTCTGTGTGTCTGTTTGTCTGTCTGTCTGTCACACACACACACACACACACACACACACACACACACACACACACACACACACAATACGCGCGGGCACACACACACACACACACACACACACACACACACACACACACACACACATCGCACACTCCAGTACTCATTCACTCAACCATCTACACACACACACACCACACACACACACACACACACACACACACACATCAAGACCTGTTTACTAGGGGCCAGACTGCTAGCATATTAGTCATTGTGAGCCGGATGCAGACCGAACATGAACACGTGGGCCGTGGGATGAACAACAACAGATTGCTCCGACACCCTCGCCAGGATAACTTATCGGCACCACAACCCATACAGACAGGCCACTCTGGCTACCAATCCCATGGAACTTGACTGAATTCAACGAATCGTCCTGTCCCCCCCCCCCCCCCCCCCCCCCCCCCCCCCATTTCAATTTTGCCTTTTCTATCAAAACCTATTGAAAAACACCTACAGAAGTGTCTGTATTCGTATCTTTTTAGGAACAATCTTATAAATCAATCTTGTCATACGACATTCATACAACTTATTGATAGTCTACTATACAGCATAAATGAAAATAAATTTTCTGGCATTATCTTCGTAGACTTTGAAAAAGCCCTTTGATGGAATTAACCTTTCCTTGTTGTTGCATAGACTGGAATTCTATAAATTATCTCCTGAATTTATTTGCCTCATGTCATTTTTTCTTTCTGATAAAAAGCACTCAGTTATGGTAAATAATAAAACATCTAAACTTATGTCCGTTAAACAGGGAGTACTACAGGGATCTGGGACCTCTTTTGTTAAACAGGGAGTACTACAGGGATCTGGACCTCTATGTAAATGACGTACCTTGCTTTCTTAAAGGTAATTGCGAAATGTTTGAAGATAATACCTCTATCCATTCAAGTGATTCTGATATCTGCAAATTTACAAAATAAACTTCAAAATGACATTAAAACATTCTTCAATTCGACCCAGTTCAGTAATGCAAATAAAACCAAGTGCATGTACGTATGTGCGCGACAAAAAGACAAAGAATGATTTCACAATTTAATCCATTATTTGTTTTTATAAATTGAAGAAGTCGACTGAAATACTGGGCGTCATTCATTGAATGAGATTTATCTTTGATTGACCACATAACGTCCGTAGTAATACATCTTTCTGACAAAATATTTGAGCTTGCTGAAATTAAACATTTTCTTGATGTACATTCCCGGATGCTTTTCTTTAATGCTCGTAAACTAGCAATTCTTGATTATGCTTCAACCTTATGGGACAGCTGTACTAACATAAACATAAAACTGGTTCACTGTATGAATAAAAGAGCATAAAAAATTATTAACATTGTTGAAATCAAGCTCTCTAACCGCTGAGGACTATAAGCAACTCCAAATTTTAACTTTAGATATGGGGCTCATCTACAGCAAATCAGTATGCATGCATAATGTTATAAATGAAAAATGCTCCTAAAATTATCAGACACATTTAAACTTAATTGTCACAGACATAAACATGCAATATCGCTTCCCTGACCTAAATTACATAACAAATCCAATTAGTTATACTCTGGGGGTGATTTGGGGAGTTTTACCTAGACTAAAAAGCATCAAGAGCAAATTCCACTTCAAAAAAAAATATTAAAGTTCTTCTAGCCAGCAAAACCATGTGGTATAAGCATATAATTGATGCTTTCTTTAAATCTTACTTTCCTCCTATTTCACTCATTTATTACTCGTTCGTCTATGCGTTTGTTTCATTTTCAATGTACTTGTCACCGTATTTTGCCTTACCAGATTATTTATTTCAGCCATGTCGTGCAGAATTAATTCTCTACTAATTTTATATATGTTCAGGAAATTATTTGCATATGTGTTAGTATACAGTGTACTGCCACATACACAAGAGTGAGTGATGGTACTGAAAAGGATGAATGTTTACAATTCCTTGTCTTTGCTCATGGCGTAAATATTTCACCTTATTTCTTTATTGGATGTGTTTGCATATGATTTTTTTTTCACACGATTCATTTTGTCCTTGTTTTGCAGATGGCTTAATGGAAAAAAAAAAAAAGTAGATTCGGCTCATTCAATGTACCATCTCAAACAAACTTGACTTGACCTACCAAATTAGCTGGGTCTGACTGATGAGTCCGATTCAAAGTACGAAAGGCCTCTGGTCAGTCCATACATAGACTTCTGTTTTCAGTGCAGATTGTCATGACCTCCATGATGTGCTGTTAGAGAAGGATTTTATATTCATACTCTAACGAACACCTTTTCATTCTTATTCTTGTCCCCCCCCCCCCCCCCCCCAACCCTCTTTTACTTTAAAAATCTAAATCTTTTCTAAGTAATTGTTTTAACAATGGTGCGCGCGCGCGCGTGTGTGTGCGTGCGTGTGTGTATGTGTGAACACAAAAGAGAAAGATGAAAAATAAAATCGATGTTAAAACAATCTAGTTCCTAATCCAGCCCCTTTCCATTCAATGTTCACGTCATTTTCAATGAAAACACGATACTTGTTGTCTATAGGGCGAGAGGTTAAAAAACCATCCTGTTTCCATAAAAACACGATACTTGCTGTCTATAGGGCGAGAGGTTAAAACCATCCTGTTTTCCATATTTTTGTTTCTTTTTCTCTGCGCTAGGAGAAGCACCACCTTTTCGCTGGGAACAATCGTCCAATTTTGACGCTCACAATCTGCCATTTCTCCTGCTATCAATTTCAGGATGCTGAAAAGCATGTGTGTGTGTGTGTGCGTGCGTGCGTGCGTGCGTGTGTGTGTGTGTGTGTGTGTGTGTGTGTGTGTGTGTGTGTGCGTGCGTGAGTGCGTGCGTGTGTGTGTGTGTGTGTGTGTGTGTGTGTGTCTTTATGTGTGTGCGTGCATGCGTGCGTGCGTGTGTGCGTGCGTGTGTGTGTGTGTGTGTGTGTGTGTGTGTGTGTGTGTGTGTCCATGGTAAACTTCAACAGGCACTTTCTCCAGCAATAACAAGCAGGAAGCATAATCAAACTTGGCATGATGACAAGTGTTCATTGAAAAAAATTGATATGTTGACTGTTATTTGGAGTGAACATTGCAACAATTATTAACTTTCATTTCATCAAGATGAAACCGTTTAATGCATTTCAGCCAAACAGAGGTATGGATATGCACTGGCCTCATTTCACCGTATCCTGTCAAATGCAGCAAAGTTGCACTTCCTCATACGTGGTGAATCAAACATGTAAAGCCTTACAAAAACAAACAAACAAAAAAGGAAGAAGAAAAACAGCATATCATATCAAACAGCCTTAATTGTTTTTAGAACAACACCTATACCAATCAAAACAAGTTCGTCAAACTAGATTAAAAAAAGAAAAAAAAAAAAAAAAAAAAAAAGAGCCGATGAAAGTGGAGAAATCCGAAATGGAAGCGGTAACAACATTCCCAAGTTGTGACCTGATCCAAGATGGCGGTGGACACTGGAAAGGCACTTGACCAACGGCTGATCACTCAGGAAGCGGCCTCCCCAAGACAGGCTACACACTTCCTTTATTCTCTGACGCCCCACCCTCCTCCCCTAGACACATACACACACATACGTACGCGTGCGCTCTCGCTTACGTGCACACGTATGTACATGATGCGCGAACACATACATACACACACATGTGCGCACATACACGCACACAGGTAGGGGAGGGGGAGGGGCACACGCATGCGCACACACACGTATACACACACACACGCACGCACGCACGCACATGCACATGTGCAAGGCATACAATGGCACATGCACATGGGTCCGTGTACACACACACACACACACACACACACACACACACACACACACACACATACGCGCACGCGCGCGCACTGATAATAATGACACAGCCAATGTTAGGTAGGTACCCCAGATCTGACCAGTGTATTGAGCTAATGTGTAGGTCAGACATCTGCAAAGTCGTAGCCATGAAACGTTCTTCTTAAATTCTGTCATCTTAGTATCTTAGTCATAAATTCATTTATCCATCAACTTTAAATAGTGTGGTCTCGAAACTTAGCTGATGTGGTGTAGCGTAGCCCCCCCCCCCCCCCCCCCCCCCCCCACACACACACACACACACACGCACGCACCACACACAGACAGACACCCCGCCTCTCCTTTCATTGAGCGTGTGAAATGTCCTCATCCACCCATCGCCTGCCCGCCAAACTACGTTATCTCTGGCACACAGTGAGTGGGTGTTTTCTTGGCCTTTTTCACACCTGCACTCCCGCTTGGGATTGACTATTGGCTGTCCTGAGGAGACCATGACTCCACGTATTACAGGAGTCGAACGGGCTGGTTGTCTCCCTTCTTACAGATGTTATGAGAGAGAGAGAGAGAGAGAGAGAGAGAGAGGTTTCTAACGTTTGTAGGCCTATATCAACTAAATAGACCTTGGTCTGGGGGCGTGGAAACTCAACCCCCACCCCCCCACCCTCCACCCCTGGTTTTCTAGAAAGCTTATGATATGGGAGGAAACATTTGACGTTACCCTCTGGTAAACAGATTATTTTGGCATTGAGAGCTGCATTAATAGTGTATTTTTCCTCTTTGCGCCTTGTATTTAGCATATATGGGTAGGGGTGTTCACTCTACCGCCGTGGCGAAGTGGTTAGCGTCGCGGACTCCCGGCTGGGAGGTCGTGGGTTCGAATCCCATCAGAAGTCATGTGGGTTTTTCTGCCCCGACCGGCTCCTACCAGAGTTGAGTTTGCTGCGGGCTCAGTTGGGAAGACTGGGACCACACAGTCGAGTTTCATCCACTTAATGGATGCGTTTCTGAGAGTGTTGCTCAAATTTCCGGACCAACACTGCAGGTGCCTGTATCTCTTGGGCCTGGTTGACGCCGGGATATATTATGAAAGGAAGCGTAGAGCCCCTGTCATGTAGTCTCAGACCGAAATGGAAATCCGTAGCATCATCTTAATCATCCTCATTCTCATCGATCAGCATAAAAAAAAAAAAATGTCTCAAAATTCTGTGGCCCTTCATGCCCTGCTCTCATGGTGACCTCAATTTCGATGTCCTCTCCACGTCTGTGGCCTTGGTTTGGTTCCGTTGGGGTCACCGGTATCGGCGAGTCCATGGGGGCTGTCGTTGGACGGACGTGGTGGCGCCCTCCGGGGGGAGAGCTCACTCGCGCCGGCTCCGCGACTAAGCAATTATTGTCGTCAGTAGGGGGCTTAGTAGGTGGTGTCCTGCGTATGTTAGATCAGAACAGGCGCCACTGAACACCACTGAAGTGACTCGGCGGCAGTGCAGTGTCTCCTCCGGTGGTTGCCTCTTAACGACTCGACATTGACTGCTCCTGTGGATGCCGGTGCCGGGGCTGCGGCGGGGCCGACCGGACTGTGGCTGTGGACGGGGTGTCGGAATGAGCGGCGTGGGTGCACTGCCTCTGAGGTGGTGCAGAGGTTGGACAGAAAAAAAAAAAAAAAAAAAAAAAAAAAAAAAAAAAAAAAACCAGCTTATGTTCACTTAGGCCTAGATCAGATTTCATTATTGTGAACATAGGATTTCTACGAAAAGTAAGCACTGTAACATTCGTTTATGTCGTCTCATCGGTGTGGCACTAAAAGTAATGCGTTTACGACAGCGCGTTGAGTCAATGCTTCTCTAGTGGTGAGAGATTCAATAACATGATTTGGAGCAACTGATCTAATATAATAATAGCAACAATAATAATGCCATGAGTTTCTTGTCTCTCTCAAATCACACCAATCTTATAAAGGCGCATGTGTATTTTCTTCTTCTTGTCGCTAAATGTTGTCTTTGTAAAGAAATCTAACATGCAAAGCAGTCACGTGTGCATGCCATTGCGTGCTCTACTGTGATCTCTGTCTGCAGCATGATGTATGCATGTCCTTGGTAAACCCACCTCACCCCCATTTCCACCTGTGTGTGTGTGTGTGAATGTAAAGCGTTCATGCACACATCTTCTACACATCTCTGCCCATCCCGTCTACTGCGCGTGTCTCATTATTTCGGCCAGACTCTTGTGCTAAGCATGTGTAGCACAGATTAGTATAGCAGATGGTACTCGCTGTCACAGCGCAAGATGCACTTTTCTGATTGGGTTGCTGGAGAACCTCTGACACGCGCGCCCGTGCTTTGGAAAAACCGCTGCTTGAGTTCGTTGCTAATTTTACTTCTGCGTACTTCACCACTAACTTTGACAAAGTGTATGAATAGGGCAAACCGCTTTGCTGCATTATAGTTTCCATTTGTTTTTAGCCGTCTTGTTTCAGGTCATTTGGAATGGGCAGGTGTGCAGTCACTAACAACACTGTAATTAAAAATGCGTCATCTTCTCCATGAGACACGTCCTGTGTGAATTCAGATTAGCATCATGGCAGATGAACAACCAGTGACCTTTAAAAGCACACCCAAATGCAAAAGAAAATGTTCAAGAGATGGGAGAACATGTACAATTCGTTTCAAAAGCAACAGAAAAGAGAAGACTATAACTGACGAAATTAAAAAAAAAAAAAAAAAAAAAAAAAAAAAAAAAAAAACCTAACCAGAAGTCTCTCCATTTGAGACGTGCTTCAAATGTAGCATGTCATAGACTAGATCAGATTTGTGATTGCATTCCAGAAAACATAGACTTTACTCGCCATGGTTATCGCAGAAGCTGTTATGCACGGTTTATTAATGTGAAATTTGCCAGGAAGAGGAAACATGAGACAGAGAGTGAAGAAGTTGCAGGACCATCTAAACCAAAGAGGACTGCTGTTGCTACGTCAGGCCAAAGATAGTTCGCCCTACATAGGGCGTACAGTCTTTGATCAGGCCCATTGTTTCCAAACGACAGATGCATTTTTTGCAACAACAAAAAAATTCAGGAAGAAAGCTTCAAAAGGAGTTGCATGTTTTTGACAAACTTGTAAAATGTGTCACCAAGACGGCAGAACAGTCTATAAAGAATACAGCGAAAATTAAGCATGATGACATTTTCGCTCATTGTCAAGATGTAGATCTGGTAGCACGTGAAGCTCACTATCATGAGGGTTGCAGGAAAGACTATGTGAGATCTCTGAAGGGAAGCATGCTGAAACATCCACAGGCCAGACATCTGTTGAGCAGCTACAGGCACATGAGAGGGCATTTGAGTACATATGTGAGTACACTGAAAATGCCTTGATCAGAGGTGCATCGGTGGAGAGAATGACCATGCTGAGAAAGAAGTACTGTGGATACATGCAACAACATCCCCTGACTTCTACAACCAGGATACAAGACTTAAAAACTGAAATAAAAGATAATGAAATATTTTGGCTTCAGAATAAAATTTTGGGCTCCAACCATCGCAGTGAATTTGTTTATTGTAACGAACTTGCCCGAGGTCAGGCAGTTGAGACAGCGTTTGTGTCAGCAGCTTCAGAAGAAAGGCGACTTGAGGAGTCTGCATATGTCCTTCGTCGACACAATTTGGATGCTTTTAGAGCTGCACCTGACATGCCATGGCCTCTATCTGCATAGTACCTTCAGTCTGATGTTGTCCAGCCTCCAGCTATTCTCACAGACTTTCTCCAAAACCTGCTGTCTGGAAAGAGTAGTACTGTGGAGCAAAACAAAACCGCCAGATTAGCATCCTCCATTGGCCAGGACATACTCTTTGACAGGTGAAAAGTGGAAAATGCCCAAACATCTTCAACTTGGAATGTCTATCAGGCATGTTACTGGTAGCTCTGAAGTTCTAAGTCTCTTGAATCGTTTTGGACACGTTGCTGGATACAAAATAATTGTACGACTTGAGACTGCTATGGCCAACTCTGTACATAAGTGTGCTAGTCTTCTGCCTTCAACGGTGAGTTTGAACAGAACACAAAGTGATTCATTTCTGCTGGGATAACTTTTGACCTGAACGAAGAAACTCTTTCAGGAGCTGATACCACCCACTCTACTCATGGCATAGTTATTCAAGAGGTGACAGGAGACACAGTGCGTGACACAGTTCCTTCTCAAACAGAACTATCTCCCGCTCCTCAAAACCACCAATGCTCCGTGCAGTATGAACCAAGAAACGTACCACCCTGCTTTGCAAAATAAAAGGCAGAACCCAACTTGAATGTTGTCGACACTCATTTCTCAAACCTAGAGGCAGTCTACAAAGCTAAAGTTGCTGACTTTTGGTGGGTTTTCTCCAGATTTGAGGCCAAAGATGGAAATCAACTGGTCCCTGGTTGGGGAGGATGGGTGTCTCTCACAGGAGAAGAAGGGATAGAAAAGATGTAGTCTACTGTTCACTACATGCCACCCATCCACCACCCCATCACGGAAAATTCCACAGTCCAGCATGTCCTCAAAGTGTCACAGGCAGCAACAGAGCAAGTGGGGCAAGATATAACATTAGTTACATTCGACTTAGCAGTAGCAAGGAAAGCATACAACTTGGTGTGACAGAACAATCTCTTCCAAGACATCTTTGTCAGACTGGGAAGCTTCCACACAATCTGCTCTTTCCTTGGCGCTGTTGGCAAACTGATGAGGGGAGCTGGTCTTGCTGAAATAATCATTCAATCTGCTATCTGTGCGATTGGGTCAGTTGAGCAAGTGTTTGCTGGCAAACACTACATTCGTGCTCTTCGAGTACACAAACTAGTCCTTGAAGCATTAGAGAGGCAACTGCGTATCAAATTTCTGGCTACAGGTGAAGCTGAAGAACTTCAAGGAGTGCAGAATGCAGTGGCCACTCTGTTCAATCCTGGTAAGGACAAGCTGCAGTCTGTTGTGGAAAATGGTGCATGCCAACAGCTGTATGAACAGTATTCCCTCTTCAAGGTCAAAGTAAGAGATGGCCTCCTTGGCAAAACAGCACAGTTGTGGCTTTACTACATGGACATGATTTGGCTTGTTTTGAGGTTCCTGAGGGCAAAAAAAGAGAACAATGTGGATTTAAGCAATGAATAGGGTGTGATAGGTTTTTTTAATCTGTACTCAGAGACATGTCACTACCACTGACGAGTTGTTTTTTTTTGTATCGTACTGTGTTTTCATATGCATTTTAGATTTTGTTCGTACAGAACATGTTCCGCATTCCTTGTATGGTTGTAAAATGTACATGAGCAGATAGCCTTTTTAATATTCTTTAGTTTGGTACCAAATCAAATATGAATATTTAAGAAGAAATGTGATTTAAGAGACTTAAAATAACCCCACCCCCTGAATAATCGCCATCAGTAGGGTTACTAGAGTGTAACGCTCGTATATCCTGAAATAACCTGGTTACAGCGGGGTAACATATGCCATAGAATTTCAAAATGAACAAAGTATTCGAAAAGATAACTCATAAATGGGAGGGGGGGGGGGGGGGGGGGGGGGGGGGGGGGGGGGGGGGACAGGCAAGGTCTAAAAGCTGCAAATACAAACAAATACCGATGCATTTTCGAAGAGGAAGTACTTCACCAAATAGTGATGAAGAAAAAATCCTGTCATTTTTTTTTCAAACTAGACATCTATTTAGTTCATCAGTTTCAGGGCAGACAGACAGAAACAAAGACACAGAAAGTGAAGGAAGGAAGGAACTTAATGTTTTCTATTGAGGGAAAGGAATAAACACAAAGGGAAAGGAAGAAACACAAAGGGAAATGAATAAACACAAAGGCAAGGGAATAAACACAAACGAAAAGGGATAAACACAATGGAAAAGGATTAAACACAAAGGAAAAGGATTAAACACAAGGGAAAGGAATAAACACAAAGGAAAAGAATGAACACAAAGGAAAAGAATTAAACACAAAGGAAAAATTAAACACAAAGGAAAGGATCAACACTAAGGAACAGGGATGAACACAAAGAGAAATGAACACAAAGGAAAAGGAATAAAAACAAAGTCAGCGGCCTTTTTTTTTCATCCGGCCCTCAAACAAGGAAAAAAATATCTGCAAATATATGAAAAGAAAAACATCGCACAAAACTGCGTATCAACACATAGACGACGAATACACAAGAAACTCACAATGAATAATACAATACTGTTGCATTAAGAGGAGGAGTGGGAGGGGGGGGGGGGGGGGAGGGGGGGAGGAATAGAGAGCAACTAACTCGGGGAGAGGGGGGTGGGAGAAACTGTCAGAAGAGAGAGAGAGAGAGAGAGAGAGAGAGAGAGAGAGAGAGAGAGAGAGAGAGAACGAACGAACGAATGAATCTTTTTTAATGAGGGATAAAGAATAAACACAATACAGGCTTTTTTACATCTTGCCCTCGATGAAGTAGAAAAAGTAATGACAATATGTGACTTCAAAATCAACGAACCACCTAAATAGTGCAAAGAATATTAGTCTGAAATACAAAAGGCAATCCAAAAATATGACAAGTCAACCTTTCACACACACACACACACACACACACACACACACACACACACACACACACACACACACACACACACAGAGAGAGAGAAGAGAGAGAGAGAGAGAGAGAGAGAGAGAGAACAACTTTGCAAATACATTTCAAAAAATAGAAGAAGAAAGAGAGAAATGAAGGACGTCAATGAAAGGTGGACAGGTGAACAGTATGTCATGAGAAGATATAGAGAAGGGGTAACGAAGGAACACAAATGAACATTCAAATACATTTAAACATCATTTGTACTTGAATCAATATAATAATTTTGAAAACGTATGAAGTTTATATGATACACTCATTAGTCACACTGTTTAAGAAGCGTAGCATCAGATATGAGAGACAGACAGACAGACAGGCAGACAGAGACTGAGAGAGACAGACAGAGACACAGAGAGAGACAGACAAACAGACAGACAGAGACACAGACACTCAGAGAGAGAGAGAGAGAGAGAGAGAGAGAGAGAGAGAGAGGTCAAAGTGTATTGTCTGATTCACGCGACAGATAGTGTCGATTTATTAAAGTACGTCCCCAAGTGGGAACTCAAAATCACTTGTGCTAGATCAATAATTTCTGTTTTCTGACAAGACTGTCAACGGGCTTCACTTTGGCACTGTCAATGTCCGATTCCTTGTGTGAGGGCTGAAAACAGGGCTCTGAGAGTACACCCACCAGATATTCGACGGCCACAAGCGCATCGTACGTTTGGATAGTATTTATTTTTTCACCCCGAGTCCATCCAAACTCGCTTCCAGTTCTCTTCAACAGAATGTAAGCCTAGTACGGCAACGTACGTTTATGTGTAAGAGCCTCATATTTCAGGGACGTTAAGCTCACCATTCACGCTCGCTCGCAACATTCTGCAAGATACTAACTTTTTTTTTTTTCACGCTTCGGCTCGCGGAACTAACTGTGTTGTCTGTCTGTCTGTCACACACACACACACACACACACACACACGTACACGCACACACATCCCCTCCACACACACACACACGCATGCACACGCACCCCCCCCCCCTTACACACACACACACACACACACACACACACACACACACACACACACACACACACACACACACTTATTTGTAGCAGACGGTCAGAATTACTCAATTTGGAATTTGGTGTTCCACAGGGATCAATATTAGGACCTCTCCTATTCTCTCTATTTACATAAATGATTTGCCTTTATACATAGACTGTGATTGTGAAATGTTTGCTGATGACACTTCATTACAGTTTAGCAGTGATAATCCTATGATTCTAGTAAATAACCTTCAGAACAATATCGACAGATTGATTAAATGGACAGAAATGAACCACTTGTCCCTGAATGCAAATAAAACGAAATGTATGTATGTGACTACACGGCAAAAAAGGCAGAAAATGAGGTCCCCGTTCACAGCGCTATATGTCAATGACCAAAGGATTGAGGAGGTAACATCTCATAAAGTACTAGGGGCTATCATTGATAATGATTTATCGTGGTACGACCATATTACTGACCTTGGAAAACGTCTTTCTAAAAGGATTTATCAATTATCAAAAATAAAACATTTGCTGAATCTCCAGTCAAGGAAATTACTTTTTCATGCACATATTTTATCTCTCATTGATTATGCGTCTACGTTATGGGATAATTTCTAGTGAAACAAATCAATCGTTTACATAAGAGAGCTATAAAGTTGGTGCAATCAAAATCTAATTCCTTGACAGGTGATGACTATAAAAAAGTTAGATATCCTTCCATTCAAAAACAGATTCTTTTTCAATAAATGTTTATGCATGTATAAAGTAGTTAAGGGAATAGCTCCAAAGAAAATTATCCGAAACTTTGCAAATAATGAAAATAGACATGTTCACAAACTTTCGTTCCCTTCACCCCGTAACAAATCTTACAAATCTAGCTTCATATATTCTGGAGGAACGGCATGGAACAATTTACCTTCTTCTTTAAAAACATGTCCTTCTAAAACTACTGTTTAAAGAAAGCACTGTAAAAGTATTTGATGGACAAATCATAAAGTAATTTATGATTATCTATATTGTTGCAGATTCTCTCTCTCTCTCTCTCTCTCTCTCTCTCTCTCTCTCTCTCTCTCTCTCTCTCTCTCTCTCTCTCTGACTGTCTGTCTGTCTGTTGGATTCTTTGTCAATGCTATCTGTCGCTCTGCCTATCTGTCACCCTCTCTCTCTCTCTCTCTCTCTCTCTCTCTCTCTCTCTCTCTCTCCCTCTCAAATGTCTTTATTGCCATGTCTGATATGTGTTGTCCATTTTCCGTCAAAATATTGATAAATAGTTGTTAATTGTTTCATTGTTTTCATTACATTGTATATTTCTGATTTCTACATTTGCATTACTTCGCGTTTCTGTTTTTTTCACTATTGTGATTGATATTTATGCTTTTTTGTGAGGGCAGGATGAAAAAAAGCTGTAAAGCTTATTCTTTAACCCTCAATAAAGATAATTTTGACTTGACTTGACACACACTAACACACATACCCACATGCACAAACACACACCATAAACATCTTATGAATGATTAGATACTCTTAAACCGAATGCTCCACACATTCAAAATCGGTGAATTCGACACACAACTAATTTGAAACTAACGAAGAAATAAAAAAAACACACACACAAAAAAAAAGGCGACAGTGACAATTCTTACCCACAAAAAGGGTGAGCGCCAAGACGCAGAATAGGGAGAACAGCCCACACGAAGTCGCCATGACGGAATGAGCGGGGCCTGGGTGGCGCTGGGAGTCACGTCGCCCTCTGACACCGATAGATTACACCGCGTCGCTGGCTGGCCCGCTGGGACAGTGAAAGCAGAGAAAGACGGTGAGTGTGGGGCAGGGGTGGGTGAATGCGAAGCGAAGGGGGGGGGGAGGACGGGGAGGGGGGCGGTGGGTGAGAGTCTGTAGGTGTGAGTGTCCGTGGTATGTGTATATATGTGTTTACGAGAGTGAGTGAGTGTGTGTGTGTTTGGGAGAGAGAGAGAGAGAGAGAGAGTATGTGTGTGTGCGTCTGTGTGATCGAGTGTGCGTGCGTGCTCGCGCGCACGCACGCGCGCGTGTTTATGTGTATGTGTGTGTGCGCTCACGCGTATATGTGATGGAAGGGTTTGTGTGCTCGTGTGTGTGTGTGTGTGTGTGTGTGTGTGTGTGTGTGATTATCACTACCCTCATTCTGCCGTGTGTACATTGCTCCCCTCTCCCCCCTTACTTCACGAGTTCTGTTTTCAGCTCCGGACCTGCGTTTCCCCCTGTACTACTGGTGTCGCCCCTGGCCAGGAATGACTGGTGTCGCCCCTGGCCAGAAGGACTGGTGTCGCCCCTGGCCAGGAATGACTGGTCTCGCCTCTGGCCAGAAATGCGCGGAGAGTGACCGTGACCTCAGAGGACAAAGCCATCAGTTACTCGTCAGAGCTGAGGAGCACATTCCGCTGCCCCCTCCTGTTTCCCCCTAGCCCCACCTCCCAGCTCAACCAGCTCTCCCAGCTCCCCCCCCCCCCCCCACCTCCACCCCCTTCCTGTGTCTCGCCCTGCTCAATGAGTTTGGGGGGAGTGCAGTGTCTTGTCTGTGCGTTGTCCCCTTTCTCACCACCCACTGCCCCTTTCTCACCACCCACTGCCCCTTTCTCACCACCCACTGCCCCTTTCTTACCGCCCACTGCCCCTTTCTCACCGCCGCCACTGCCCCTTTCTCACTGCCCATTGTCCCTTTCTGACCGCCCCCACTGCCCCTTTCTCACCACCCACTGCCCCTACATGTAAAGACCTACCACTTGCCCTGTTCTTCACAAACAAGCTGACACAATGCGGCCGGTAAGGCACCTGCACAGGTATAGTAATGTGGGCTTCTGAAGAAGTATAGCAATGCAGGCTTCGAAGAAGTATAGCAATGCGGGCTTCTGAAGAAGTATAGCAATGTGGGCTTGAAGAAGTGTAGTAATGTGGGCTTCTGAAGAAGTGTAGCAATGTGGGATTCTGAAAAAGTGTAGCAATGTGGGCTTCTGAAGAAGTATAGTAATGTGGGCTTCTGAAGAAGTATAGCAATGTGGGCCTCTGAAGAAGCATCGAGAACCAAACCACTGGTGACAAAAAGGCAAGATTTAAAGATTGATAACCACCAACCAGTCCTTACTCTGACCTACCACCCACACAACCTCCCAGTTAAAAACATCCTTGTGAAAAACTTTGACATCCTGCAGAAAGACCCCAAACTCAAGTCCACCTTCGACAAACCTCCACTAGTGGCATACCTGCGTGACACCAAACTCAGGGATCATCTGGTACGAGCCACTTACAAAGACTCACCGAGCAGCTTTCCACCAGGAAACCACCGCTGCAACAAACCCGATGCAAAACCTGCCCCTTTTTAAATACAACCACTAACACCTTCAGGGGCCCATCAGGCAAAAGTTTCACCATCAGATCCCCCTTCACTTTCCGATCTTCCAACTTTGTGTGTACATTCTTTCATGCAGCCTCTGTTCCAAACTCTACTGTGGTGAGACCTACCGTACCCTGGATGATAGATTCAGGGAAACACCTCCAGGCTGTCAACCTGAATAAGGACACCCCCATAGGTACACATTTCAATAGCCCTGGACATAACGTGTTTCATATGTCAGTCTCTGCTGTTCACCAAAACCACTCAGATGCCATACACCGTAAATTCCTTGAATCATCTATGATCTCTAGGCTAGGGACGCTCACTCCCCATGGACTGAACATCAAGGACTGAGGTGGTGGAGTCGCCATTGTAGCTATACAATGTGGATCAAGGACTGAGGTGGTGGAGTCGCCATTGTAGCTATACAATGTGGACTGCCTGAACGGCCGTTGAAGGTCCTCCTTTTTTTTTCTTTTTTTTTTTGCAACATACCGGCAGCTGGGATAGGGTACATAGTTTGTTTGTGGTCTTCAGCACTACCCTACCCTTGTTGTTGCTTTTCAAAAAGACTTTTGAGGTTGAAAAAAAAATCGTTTGCGGTTGTGCATGTTTATATCATATATGCCTAGACACCCTAAGGCATTGCACATCTTTATGAGTTGTAAAAACGTGCTCCCCCCCCCCCCCACTCCCTCCCCCCCCTCTCTCTCTCTCTCTCTCTCTCTCTGCCCCTCTCTATAATGGTAGGTGTGTGTGGGGATGGGTGATGCCGGGAGGGTGGGGAGCGCGCACATGTGTGTGTGTGTGTGTGTGTGTGTGTGTGTGTGTGTGTTTATCTGCGTCTCCCCGTTCTTTACGTCATTAACACAGCAAAATTTGCGTGTACTGTCGTGGGTCCTCAGTTTCATGTCACTTGAAAAAGACTCTTAGAGTCGAAACGTTGTGTATTGTTTTTTGTTTTCTTTTTGACCCCCCTTTTGTTTCGGTCTTTACCACCAATCCTCAAATTATATAGTTGCAAGATTTTAAAGACACCAGTTTTGCAATTCAGCAACTCTCTACTTCAAATTCACTTCATGTTCCGTTTCAAATCCACTTCTTCTTCCATTTCAAATCCACTTCTTCTTCCGTTCCAAATCCATTTGATTTTATATTTCAAATCCACTTCATGTTCCATTTCAAATCCACTTCTTTGTCCATTTCAGTTCCACTACTACTTCTATTTCAAATCCGCTTCATATTCGACGTCAACTCTATTTCATGTTCCATGTCAAATCCATTTCATGTTCGATTTCAAATCCACTCCATATTTTGTCCATTCTTCTCCATTTCCCATGTCAGATCCACTCTATATCATGTCCAATCTACTTCATTTTCCATGTGAAATCCACTTTATGTTCCATGTCAAATCCACTCAACCTTCCATTTCAAGTCCACTTTATGTTCCTTGTCAAATCCACCCCATTTCCCGTATCAAATCCACTTCATGCTCCATGTCAAATCCACTCTATTTCCATGTCAAATACAGTCCATTTTCCATGTCAAATCCACTTCATGTTCTATGTCAAATCCACCCCATTTTCCATGTCAAATCAACTCCATTTTCCATGTCAAATCCACTTCATGTTCCATTTCAAATCCACCCCGTTTTTCCATGTCAAATCCACTCCATTTCCATACAAACGAGATAACTGCCAGGTGTTCACCAGGAAGTCGGCCTTTGGCTACTTCCTGTGTTGACCCATTTCTCCCATCATGCGCCAGAAAGAGTAACTACGCTCTGATTGGTGAGAGGAGTGGGCGGTATTGTTATTCTCCTCACCTGCTCCTTAAACCCACCCACTCTCCCTTTTCCCCCCTCCACCCCACCCCCTGCTCCTCGCTTGCTCATCCGTTTTGTTTTAGTGTTATGGACATTAAAAAAGAAACTGGATTAACACATCCCCCCCCCCCCCCTCCCAATTCCCACTCCTCTTACCCCCAACTCCCTCCCCTCCACCCGCCTTCCCCGAAATCCTACGATCTCTACCCCAAGTGTTTCCCGACACACACCCAAAGACCACCCGATGAGGCCTGTGATGACTTGATGACGTTAATCTCCTCCATTCATCGTGATTAGCCCAGTGAGCCGTACATTGCTTCAGACTGACAATTGGTGGCCTTTGAAGGCCTGGGCTAAAGGGACGTAACTATCTCTGTCTCCACGTCATTGTCGCCCTTTGTGAGCTCTACAGACTTCCAGCCTGTAGATAACAATCTTGTGTACCACCAGGGTATTTCACTTACGTAGTTTGAAAGTAGTTACATGGATGAAAAGTTGAGTGTGGAGGTGTTTGTTTGTTTGCTTGTTTTTAGGTGTCTAATATTATCTGACGATGGAAAGACATGAAATAAACCACTGAACTGAACTGAACTGAACTGAACTGAACTGAACTGCGTGAAGAACCAGAGGCTGACAGGACGTAAAAATCACCACTCATCCTTTGGACTGACACACAATCATGGAGCAAGACACTTTCACTTTCGGCTTTGTCCGTTTGTCTGTCCGTCTGTCTGTCTGTCCGTCCGTTTGTGTGTCCGTTTGTCTGTCTGTCGCTTGTCTGTCTGTCTATCTGTTTGTCTGTCTGTCCATTTGTCTGTATGTCCGTTCGTTTGTCTGTCTGTCTGTCTGGCCATTTGTCTGCCTGTCTGTCCGTCCGTTTGTTTGTCTGTTTGTCTGCCTGTCCATCCGCTTGTTAGTGTGTCTGTCCGTTTGTCTGCCTGTCTGTCTGTGTATCTGTCCATTTGTCTGTCTGTCTGATCGCCCCCCCCCCCCCCCCCCCCCCCCCCACCCCCCCACCCCCACCCCCCCCCCCCCCACCCCCCAAAAAAAAAAAAAAAAAAAAAAAAAAAATCGCGCAGTTTGGACCTATCTCCAGAGAATTTCACATCCTGTTGTAAGGTGACTATTACAGGGGCAAGATCATCCCTGTCAAAGGGGGAGGAGGGGGGGGGGGGGGGGGGGGGCGTTCATTTTCTGTGCGTATGTCTACAGCACCTTCAAAATTCATGGGGCTGCTGTGAGAGGGAATAGAGTGAGGAGGAAAGTCAGGGTGGGGGATGACGGTTAGAACGGAGGCAAATACAGAAAACGGCAGAATATTCTCGTTCAGTGAAGACAATTTTGACAACAAAAAAGTTGAGCAAAGACGCTGAGAGGGACGGGGTGAAGGAGGGTGGGTAGGGGTATGTTCTAGGAATTCGATGGCGTGTGTTATTCCTATCGGAGTATTGTGATTACTTTACTGATCTTTTACAGCTAGGACTAACAAAGGAGATCATGTCAGATTTTCGACGATGAAATGCAGTGACTTGTTTGAACGATTAAATACTGTGAGATATTGCGACATAGTTCGCTGGACAATGGCCAATGGCAGTTTGACAACGTCAACACCTGTTGTACCCTTCTAGCTTGTCAGTATAAACAAAGCGCACTTGCATGCGTGTGTGTGTGTGTGTGTGTGTGTGTGTGTGTGTGTGTGTGTGTGTGGCACAGCTGTTTGAAATGTGCTGCACGTCTCAGGGCTGTCACATGGTAGGCCTGTAATGGGAACGGACGGCAGGAAGACATGTGGAGGAACAGTCGCCTCTCTGGCGGCATGGCACACACACACACACACACACACACACACACACACACACACACACACACACACACACACACGCATGCGTGCACACACACACACACACACACACACACACACACACACATGTTCGTACAAACACACAAATAGTAACATACAGAAGTGTGTGTGTGTGTGTGTGTGTGTGTGTGTGTGTGTGTGTGTGTGTGTGTGTTCTTTAATTCAATGTCTATCCACTTTACAGTGATCTTAGACAAAAAACAAGAGACAAACGAACAGGCAAAACACAAACAGACAAAACAAAAAAAAACACATGTAAAAGGGGCCGTTGTGTGTTTATGTCGCGCGCGTGTGTTTGTGCGTGTGTGTGTGTGTGTGTGTGTGTGTGTGTGTGTGTGGGTGGGGGGGGGGGGGGGGGGGGGCAAATGTGTGAGTTGTTTTTAAAATGTCATTAAAGGTGTATGGAGTGTGGAGGTAGTGTCGTATGCTAATCTTTGCATGCATAGTCTAATTAATGAGATACCAATAAGTGACCATCACTTTAACCCCATTCTAATCTACCAGCATAACGGTGAAACTACTTTAGCCTGGATTTACACCTGAACACTTGTAAAGAAACAAAACATTTTAAAAATAAGAAGAGAATAAAACCAGCAAATAACTAGAGAATCAAAGTAAATGTCCAACTGGACTCTTAACAATTGCCCTAACAACTTCTATAGCCTTCGCTTCGTTCCCAAAAATGTCCCAAAAAATTCGCGATTGATGGGTTCAAACTTAATAACCAAATAGGTAAATATTTTTTAGTATTTCTGCAAAGAAAGAGACATGGAATGGTGTAATATTTTGGCCACAAATGCAAGTGACATTTTTACAATATTTTGTTTTGTATGCATCAATTCTGAGTCTAAAGATCAGACTCTTCAAAATCCTTTCCTGATGGAGATTGTGTCCCGTTTTATATTTTACAAGCTTCTGAAAGAATTTTCCCTTGTTGTCCTTTATTATGTTTGGACACTCTTTTGTCTTCGTATCACCGAATCCCATGATGCTTTACCTAAAAGGCTATAATTTTCATACAAGGATAAAGGAATATTTATTTTTGTAGAGCTCTTTTCTTTCGCTGCACTATTTTTGGCTAACCGATCAACCCTTTCATTTGCTGGTAAAACCACAATGTGATGGAATCCAACAAAAGTCAATACAAGAACCACGTAAAGATAAAAAAAATTAAATGGGTATATCTCTGATATATTTATCCTCTCACTCTTGTATGAGAATATTTTAAAGCTTTAAGACAGATTTTGAATCGACACAAAATAATATTTGAAATATCGAATATGGAAATAAGAAGATAGTTTAGTGCCATAATAATGGCAATTAGCTCTGCTGTGAATACAGAGAAATGTTTCCCAATGTGATATGATTTCTCTATTTTTAATGATGGAATAATGAATGCAGCACCTGATAATTGGTTTTCAAGTAGAGAACCGTCTGTATATATTTTAAGATGGTTTATATGATTTTCAATATATGTGCCTTGACATATGTTGGCAGCATGGTCCCATCACTTTTCCTTAAATCTGTGTAATTAATATCGTAATTAGCCTTACTAAGCTCCCATCGAGGAATATTACTGTAACTCGTTTGAGGAGTAACTGTTTGGGGTTCAACACCAGCATCTGTAAATAATTGGGACGTATAGTTTTTCCTCCACCGAATATAGGGGTAAACAGTAGATTGTTTCCATAAAGATGGCTGAATCCTATAGTTTTTACAGAGTCAAAATTCCGTGCTCGCTTTGGATAATGTATATCTGATTTTATACCAGTTTCCTTGATACATGAATTTTGCGTTGAATGACTCTTAATGTATATTTTGCTGAAGCAAGTTTCATATTTTAGGTAAAAGGTAAAATTCCGATTTCTGTGTAGGTTTTTGGTGTTGAGGCATGGACAGGGGCACCAAGAGCTACCTTATAAGCTTTGCTATCGATGCTTTGCATCTTTGTTATCAAATTTTTTGGAGCTGAAAAGAATATTTCCTGAGCATAAGACAATTTTGATCTCACAAGTGCAGTTGCTAAATGAATAAGTACCTTACTATCTTTTCCCCACGACTCTCGACTTATCATTTTAATATAATTCAATCCTTTTCTGGCTTTTGTCAGAATATTTTCCACATGGTAGCTCCAATTCAGTTTAGGAGTCAGGCTTACACCTAGAAATTTAACAACCTTTTTGTATTCAAGTGGCATTCCATTTATTTGAAAAGAGGGTAGAGGTTTAGGATCATAGCCAGAGTTGAAGAGAACCATATGCGATTTTTCATGTGAAAGGGTTAGCCCGTTTTCAATCATGCATTTGCTGATCTGGTCTAGTTCATTTTGATATATCTTTTTAATATAGTTAATTGATCTAATCGGTGTAAGTTTTTTTAGAGTAACTTTCATCCATATGCAAATATCATCCGCATATTGTACTAGCTCGGCATTGTTTGAGACCACTTTTGGAAGATCATGCATCAAAATGTTGAAAAGGATTTCACCTCCTTGTGGGATTCCCATCTGTATACGGCATTACCAACCTTAGTCTGTATTGTTCTTTCACTTAAAAATGCCTTTATATAGTTATATATATACAGCCTGAAATACCTATTGATCTTACTTTGTTTAGAAGTTTTGAATGCCAAACTTGGTCATATGTCTTTCTAATGTGAAAAAAAAGTGGCAAGTACGTTTTTCCTACGTGAAAACTGATGTTTAATCTGTGTGGTAATTTTTACTAAATGATCAACTGATGACTTATCTTTTCTAAAACCTGCCTGTTGTATTGGTATTATACCATTTTTTTCACAGAAGTGTTCAAGCCTTTTTAGAATTATTATTTCCATAAGTTTTCCCACGTGTGATATAAGAGCAACAGGTCTGTAATTATTTTTGTCTGATTTCGTCTTTCCCTCCTTCGGAATAGGGGTAACAGTAGATTGTTTCCATAAAGATGGCTGAATCCCTTCAAACCAACATTTTTTTTAAAAAATAAACTTAGAAAAAGCTTTACATTAACTGGTAAATGCTTTATCATTTCATTGGAAATTGCATCTGGTCCCACTTATTTTTCTTTTGATCCAAGGTTTGAAATTGCATCTTTTGTTATCCTGAAAAGTAATAGGAGTATTTGTATAGTGATTGTTATTAGGACTTTTTTCATTGTCTTCGTTTTGTCCATTTTTTTCTCTAAGCAGTTTTTTGTTCTTCTGAGAAGCCTTCAAAGTTACTATTTTTTGCAAATGCATCCTCAAAATGCTTCAGCCTTTTCAAAATTGGAAGGAAATTCGTTATTTTTTCCCATTTTAAGGGGTACCCAGGAAGACTTATTCCATTTTTCATTTCTTTTATTTTTTTTTCCAAGTTTTCTGGAGATCTTTTGTGATTTTGAACCTCATTTTCACAGAAATTTGACCAGTATTCTTCCTTTGCCTTTTCATTCACTCTATTACTGTGATTTTTTGCTTTGTTTTTTTTTCAGCAATCTTTTCTGGATCTGTTTTACTTTTTAGATACATTTTATAAGCCTCCATTTTTTTGTTCTCTTGCTTCTTCACAGGAAACATTCCACCAAATATTTCCTGTATATTTTCTTGGTTTATCAGGATTACTTCTAGGGATTGAAAGCTCAGCTGCACGCAAAACAGTACCAACAAATTTCATGTAGCTTGTATCAACATCATCAGCCATCATCTCCTCGCAATTGCAAATAGAAAGTATGTTTTCAAATCTATCCCAATCAGCTTTGTTGTAGTTAAATTTTGGGATTTGATCTTTTGTAAGATCAGAAATGGAGTGTTTTACTTTGATGGAATAAACTATTGGTAAATGATCACTGCCTAGGGAGTCTTTAAATGTGTCCCGTTCACAACTTGAGCGATTGCAGCCGACATGAGAGTTAGGTCTATCGCTGAAGCCCGATGATGTGAAATAGCCGGGATTCGAGTGACACTACCATCATTCAGTACACAGAGTGAAGAGTCTACTACATTTTCAAGGAATCTGTTATGCGTTATGATTTTGCACTCATTATCCCAAAAGGGGGCGTGTGAATTGAAATCACCTGCAATCAGCCACTTTTCGTTTTGGTCTTGTAAAGTACGAATCCACTCTGTGTTTTGATTGTCAGGACCTTTTGGCAAATAAACCGACAATATGTTCAGTATCAATGATCCATGGAATTTTTGTTCGTAATGTCTTTTGAAAAAGGTGCATCTATTTCGAGGTATTCTACATTCTTCCCGTTTCATCATTGTTTTGGTATATTGGTGGGTAGTAAAAGTTTTGGATTTTTGGAAGCTTTTGTTCATGTTACATTAAGAGATTGTAATACTAATGCTTCTTAGATATGATCTGAAAGATGTTGAATGAGCTCCTGAATATTTGTTGATATTCCATTGCAGTATGTTTAAATTTTTAGGTCTTGTCATGTTCTTTATAACTGGATACTATATGACCAGAATTAAAAAAAAAAGAGAAAAAATGTAACAACACTAAATATACAAGGAATTTCAACAACGATAGATAGGGAAAAAAAAAAAAAAAAAAAAAGAAAAAAAAAAAAAGGGGGGGGGGGGGGGGGGGGGGGGGGGGGGGGGAATATTTCAGGGATTGTGAAAAATGGCACAAAAAATTGAATGTCAATCTCCAACGACCAAAACATTTCTGATGCTGAATAAATAACAACTCTACAAATCATTGTGCTAGAATAATGTCTTCAGCATCTTAGACTGTTTGAAATTATTTATTCCCACTCTGTTAGCACGTCAAAATAGTTCCACCAGGGGCCATGGAAGGGGCGGCCGAGATCCCTAGGGTTGTAGTGAAAGGAATCTTCCCATGTTGGATACCGTGCGGGGTGTTGTTTCAGGGGCCTCTTGGGTTTCGACCATAACATTCTGTTGAGGTGTCTGCCGATGTTACGGGCAACGACGCTGGTTCCCGTCCATGTCAGATTAATGCCATCACGCTGGGTTCCAGTGTTTGCCCGAAGAGTGTCATGACTGAAGAAGCTCACGTTTGGGGTGTCAAATAGGTCTGCCGTGGTGGTCGCATTGAACAAGTTCCGTTTCATCTCCAACTCTGTGTTTAACAGGGGCGATTTTGCTCACGATTTTTTGAGTGGGGGTTTTCTTTTGAGATCTCCTTGATTGTTTCAGTGAAGGTTTTGCTTGTCTTGGTAGCATCATTGTTTTTTTTTTTTTTTTTTTTTTATGCCACAATGGATTACGGTTACTTCTGGATGTTTGTCTGTGGCTGTTGCTGTTTTCAGGGACGATAGGATTTCTTCGGTCGTAAAAGTTTTCATAGATGTTGAATGAAAACCGTATGTGTAGACTTTCCATCGTTAGTGTTTACAACACTCAAACGATAAAGACTCAATCGTTTCCACAATTAATAAAACTTTAATAATCAAAAACGCTGGCTGTTGGCCGACATACTGTGGTTGCTAACCACAACGAACGGTTTCCAACAAACCCGTACGTAAAAAGGGATGTAACCCCAACAACATGCATCGTCTGCTATGAATCTCAATACACTACAATCCCTTCCTTCTTTCAGTCTTTGTTTCATCTTCCTGGACTGAAGAAACAATTATTTACTTCACTAATAGTTAGTCCTCATTTCACACACTCACAAAAAAAACAATTCAGTCTTTTAAGTTATACTTAACATATGAAAATACACATGGATATAACAGTATCATTTAGAATATATCTAAATCCAAAACAACTATCTACTTGTCTGAATTAGAATCACACGGCAGCTGAGAAAATCTCATGGAAATTCTCATATTAATTTTGTAACTCACAACACAGCCTGAGGAAAAATCTAACTAACTCAGTAACTGACAACATGAACATCTCTATTTGTAATTCACAACATAATCTTTGTATTTTCTCTGGTGGTTTTCTCAGTCTTGTAGACTTTCTGGATGTTTTGTAAAGTTTCTGTCTGTATTGTTTCCTCTTGGTCATTGGTTTGTTCAGTGTCACTGTGTGCATTCAATTCTGATTTTCAGTTTCTGTCTCTTTACCCTGACTGGCTTTCATGTGTTGGTTCATCTGTCTGTCTGCGAATATATTTCTTTGTATGAGCAATATTGCGTTTGTATGTTCCTCCTTCAGCAGATTGAACAGTCACCTGGGAACCAGTCCTGTCTACAACTCTATATGGTTCTGCCTCAAAATCAGTGGAAATTTTGTTCTGTTTCTTTTGCTGTAACAAAATTTCATCCCCTACCCTGATGTCACTTTCAACCGCATGTCGTTTTATATCTGCGTAGTGGTTTCCTTTCTTCTTCTTCTTCTTCTTCTTCTTTTTTTTTTTTTTTTTTTCTGTCCCAACCTCTGCGCCACTTCAGAGGCAGTGCACCCACGCCGCTCATTCCGACACCCCGTCCACAGCCACAGCCCGGTCGGCCCCGCCGCAGCCCCGGCACCGGCAATCCACAGGGAGCAGTCAATGTCAAGTCGTCAAGAGGCAACCCACCGGAGGAGTCACTTCGGTGGTGTTCAGTGGCGCCTGTTCTGATCTAACATACGCAGGACACCACCTACGAAGCCCCCTACTGACGACAAATAATTGCTTAGTCGCGGAGCCGGCGTGAGTGAGGTCTCCCTCCGGAGGGCGCCCACCACGTCCGTCCAACGACAGCCCCTATGGGCTCGCCGATACCGGTGACCCCGACGGAACCAAACCAAGACCACAGACGTGGAGAGGACATCGAAACTGAGGTCACCATGAGAGCAGGGCATGAAGGACCACAGATTTGAGACATTTTTTTTTTATGCTGATCGATGAAAATGAGGATGATGAAGATTTCCGTTTCGGTCTGAGACTACATGACAGGGCTGTACTCTACGCTTCGTTTCATAATATATCCCGGCGTCAACCAGGCCCGAGAGATACAGGCACCTGCAGTGTTGGTCAGGAAATTTGAACAACACTCTCAGAAACGCATCCATTAAGTGGATGAAACTCGACTGTGTGGTCCCAGTCTTCCCAATTGAGTCCGCAGCAAACTCAACTCTGGGTAGGTGCCGGTCGAGAGACAGAAAAACCCACATGACTCTAATGGGATTTGAACCCACGACCTCCCAGCCGGGAGTCCGCGACGCTAACCACTTCGCCACGGCGGCTGGTCTGTATTCCTTTCTCCTTCTGAATTTTGTCGCGATCACGAATGTGTTCATCAAGATCAGACTTGACAATCGGAGAAATTTCCGGCAATTTTGTTCGCAACTGACGTTTGAACAACAGTTCCGCAGGACTTACACCTGTAGTTTGATGTGGTGTGGTCCTGTAAGCGAGCAAGAAAGTGTTCATTTCACGCTTCCAGTCTTTTCCTTCTGATTGCGCAATTTTGATGGCTTTTGATAGTGTTCTATTCTGCCTTTCTACTTCTCCATTAGCTTGTGGCCATAATGGGGTTGTCTGTCTGTGGACAATGTTGTTCACTTCTAGAAATTTTTCAAACTCATGAGACACAAACTGTGGTCCATTGTCTGATTTTATAGTTAGTGGAAGTCCATGAGTTGCAAAAATTTTCTCAAGTGCCTGTACAACACGGCCTGTTGTAGTGGTTCTGAGAACTTCAACCTCAAAATAGCGACTGTAGTAGTCCACGACTACAAGAATGTACTCTCCACTTGAGAGTGGACCTAGGATATCAATAGCAATATCCTCCCAAGGACCTTGTGGAAATGAAGTTCGAATCATCGGTTCCAGCTTTGCAGGCTGACTGACTTACTGGCACTCATGACAAGAACGAACACGGTGTTCTGCATCTTCGTCCATGCCAGGCCACCATACTTTGGTCCTCAGCCTCTCTTTTGTCTTTACTATGCCCTGATGACCTTCATGGGCAAGATCAACGACACGGTCACGTAAACTTTTGGGAATAACAAGCCTTGTTCCACGCAAAACTAGTTTACCAAGACAAGCAAGTTCATTTCTTAAAGTTTTATAGACAATGTATGGACACTGTTCCCAGTTGCCTGACTCAATGTGTTTTCTCACTGTACACAGTTCTTCATCTTCCAAAGATGCCTTTTCAATTTCATGCCCTGTCATTGCTCCTGGTACAGACTTTTGAGCTACAAAGTGAATGTATTCTTCTGCAACATTCCGAGTTCTTTCTTGTTTTCATATTTCTGGCTTTTGTACCAAACGTGAAAGTGAATCAGCAATGTTCTGTTTGCCTGGTCGATATTCAGCGTGAAAATCATAACTCTGCAACCTCAAAACCCAACGTTCAATTCTTGCAGATGGTTTTAATTTTCTCCCATATATGACCTGCAACGGACGGTGATCAGTTTCAAGGACAAAATTGATACCATACACATACTGATGGAAGCGTTCGCAAGCCCAAACAAGAGCTAGAGCTTCTTTTTCAGTTTGCGAATACCTCCTTTCAACATCAAGGTTCTACTAGCATACTGATAACACGCTTTTCTCCATCCTAGACTTGAACTAGAACAGCTGCAAGTCCAACTGGGCTAGCATCTGCAATGATCCGTGTTTCGGTCGCGTTCAAATCAAAATAAACCAGTGTTTCAGCTTTTGTGAGATCATATATTCAACCGATTGAAAGCTTTCTCCTGTTCCAATGTCCATCTGAATGGAACATTATGTCTTGTCAATTTTCGCAACGGTTCAGATTTTGAAGGAGGTTACTAATGAAACGAGCACTGAAATTCAGGAGACCCAGAAAACTCCTGACTTCTGAAGCACAAGTTGGTCTTTTTGCATTTTTCACTGCTCTGATCTTTGCATCAGTTGGTCCTATTCCTTTCTCTGAGAACAAATATCCCATAAATTCCAACTGATTCATCCGATAAATGCACTTTTCTGGGTTCACCGTGAGTCCACTTTCAGTCAGTGTTTTCAACACTTTTTCCAACCGACGGTCATGTTCTTCAACTGTTTCTGCAAATATGATAATATCATCAGTCAGATTTCTTTGACCTTCGCAATCTCGCAACATTTTTTGTATCGTGTACTGGTAAGCTTCCGGTGCTGATGTCACGCCAAACATCAGTCTTTGGTACTGGAACAATCCGATATGAGTTGCAGAAGTTGTAAGCAGTCGCGATTCTTCAGCCAACTTAATCTGATGAAAACCCCATTTCAAATCTAGTTTTGAAAATACTTTGCTACCATTCATTTGTGCTAGTACTTCTTCCACAACTGGAATTGGAAATCTTTCTCTTTCAATTTGTTCATTCACCTGTCGCATATCAACGCAAAGTCGTATCTCACCGTTTGGTTTTGGTACCACAACGATTGGACTTACAAATGTGGTTGGGACCTTTAGCACGCTCAATTATGTCAAGATCTTCAAGTTCTTTGATCTTCGCTTCATCTTTTGATCTCAAGCTGAATGGTATTTTCCTTGTAGCTTGTATGACTGATTTTGCATTTTCTTTTTTGTGCAAATGAATCTGAGCATCTTTCAACTTTCCAAAACCAGAAAACAAGTTTTTGAACTCTGGTTTCAGTTCAGGTTTTTCTGTCATAGATCCAACGAGTGGAATTTCTATTTTAAGAACCCCCAAGCTTTCTGCTGTCGTTTTTCCTAACCTAATGAAATTCCCTTCCCATCAATGACAACAAATTCTGCCTTGCATGATTTCTGTGGGCAGTGTAATAGTTGAATCTCTCTGCCTCAAAAGTGCCCAAGATTGTCAGGGGTGTTGTACTACCATATGCATATAGTGATTTGTGGTATGTTTTAGTTGTGAGATGCATATGACCTTTTTTCTCTTCATGCCTTCCCACGTCCCCTTGTCAATAATGTTGCTGCTTGCACCTGAGTCAACAACAACTGACAGTTTGACTCCTCCAACAACAACATCAACAGATGTGGGTGACTTTTTTTTCCAATACTAAATACATAGTCATCATCATCCTCACTCGCATCATCCACAAGATTCACTCTTTTTTTTAGACCACCACACATGCAGACTTGCATACGCATGCAAAATGATTCAGTTTGTCACATTTCTTGCACTTTTTTTCCTTTTGCTGGACGAACAGGATCCTTAGAAAAATGTCCAGTTTTTCCACAACTAAAGCAAGTCTTTTCATTGGTTTTCTTCCCCCATCTTTGAAAATTTTGTCCACTTTTTCTTCTTATTTCTTTGTTGACTGGAGACAGCTCCAACGACATTTCCTGCTGAACTCTCTCTCTCCAGTGTTGTCCATGTTTCTGACTTGAGCAACCACTGCTTCATGCGCTTGAGCAATTTCAAGTAATTGACATAAAGTCAGTTCTTTTTTTTCCAAAAATTTCACCTTCAAGCGCCTGTCCTTTGTTTTTTCAATTACCTGGTCCCTGATGTGCGCCTCAGTAGCTGCTTGAAAATTACAGCTAATTGCTTACTGCCTCAAACGGGTTACAAATTGAAGATATATTGTTTCGTCCTCTCTTTGTTTCATCTGACGAAACTGATGCCTTTCAAAAGTTTCGTTTCTCTGAGGCCGAAAATATTGTCCAAGGCCACCATTGCTTTCTCGAACGTAGCCCCTCCTCCCAAAGTATCAAAAATAGTTTGCACCTCCACTCCTGCACAATGTAACAACAAAGATCGTTTCTGGCCATCCTGCACGTCACCTCTTGCAGCAATGTACAGTTCAAAACTTTTTTTCCACCTCGACCATCTAACAGCCACACTATTGGGATCACCGGAAGGATTGAAGGATTCGACGCATGGAATGTTCGATGCCATCACTTACAACACTGAACAAAGGGTTGCACTCGATGATCGATCGAACTTACGTACAAAACTATTTCATCAGCTTCGTCGAGTCAAAAAAATGCACTTTACCTCGTCGCCAAATGTAGACTTTCCATCGTTAGCGTTTACAACACTCAAACGATAAAGACTCAATCGTTTCAAAAATTAATAAAACTTTAATAATCAAAAACGCTGGCTGTTGGCCGACATACTGTGGTTGCTAACCACAACGAACTCCCAGTCTTTCCCCATCCACTCTTTTCAGTACAGAGTCGTGTACTAGAAGAACATTTGGCAAGTCCTGCTTGTTTTCTTTTTTTTTTCCACTCCTTTCCTCCAGAGTTCGAATTCGTGACGTCATTCTTCTTCTTTGCGTCATTTTTGGGAGGACAGTTCTGTCGTAGTGGGTCGGAGTAGTTCGAATTGTCGTTTTTTTCTTTATCTTTTGTGCTTTTATTTTGTTTTTCTTTATCAGCATCTTTTTCTGCTGGAACCGATGCCACTATCTCTGCAGATGTAGGCTTAGATTTTGAGGGACTCCAACTCGAAACATTAGCTTTTGGATTGTTATGTGTGTGTGTGTGTGTGTGTGTGTGTGTGTGTGTGTGTGTTTGCTCTTCAACCTTACTTTCTTGAGGTTGTATCGTGAACTGAGACATTAGTGCCATGAACAGGGACATTCACATCATCATTGACATTAGCGTCATTACTAGGGACATTCACATCATTCAAATTAGCGTCATGACTACGGACATTCACATCATTGATATTAGCGTCATGACTACGGACATTCATATCATTGACAATAGCGTCATGACTAGGGACATTCACATTATTGACAATAGCGTCATGACTACGGACATTCACATTATGACATTAGCCTCATGACTAGGGACATTCACATTATTGACATTAGCGTCATGACTAGGGACATTCACATCATTGACATTAGCGTCATGACTAGGGACATTCACATCATTGACATAGCGCGTCATGACTAAGGACATTCACATCATTGACATTAGCGTCATGACCACGGACATTCACATCACTGAATGGTGTTTGTAGCCCAGCCGACAACGAGGGACTGTAGATGGTGAAAGAGAGCTCAATTCACCCTGGAAGTTTCTGTTCGTTTAGATCACAAGTTTTCAACATATTTAGGGCTGATTGCCCCTTCTTTGTGGTGAGTAGATTTCAGTCGTCAAAATCTAGTGATTCATGATTTTGACCTTTGACCTTGGCCAGTTGCAGAGGCCAAGATCACAAGAGGACCAACTTCCTACGCAGTTGCAGGGCTAGAAAAGATGTGCGCGAAGGTGTGGATGTTCCAAGCAGTTATAATAGAACAACTCTTCTCCATGTGCTTATTATGGAGCAGATTGGATGAAAAGGGCACAGGAGAAAGATGAGAAAAGACAACAGGCGAAATACAGAAATGTTGAAAGTAAAATAGAACAAGTTTAGGAAAGAAAAGGGAAAAAAAAAAACAACGAATAGCAAAATGAGGGGGAAAAAAAAAAAACCCAAAAAACCAAGACATCAGTGAACAAAGGCACACACACACACACACACACACACACACACACACACACAGAGAGAGAGAGAGAGAGAGAGAGAGAGAGAGAGAGAGAGAGAGAGAGAGAGAGGGATAATAAATCAATAAAACAAATCGTGAAACGTGCAAAAATGAAAAAGAGAGGGGAAGGAAGACAAACTGAAAGTGCAGCAATGTTCATGGGAAATAACAACCCTTTCTGTGGCGTAAGAACTTATTGGTGAGTCAGCATCTTAACTGCACGTTTTAGCCTACTACATCACAGACGCTAAAGCGGCTGACACACGAGCCTCCCCGCCCGTACGCTTCGGAAGTACCGGTCGAACCCGATCCCAAACGCAGCGTGTGTCACAGTAAACGTACGTCTCAAACGGCCTTCGGCATCAAGTTCAACCCGACCGTTCGAGATACGTCGTGATCTATTCGAAACGGACAGCTAGTATCCTCCAACCAATCAACGCTCAGCATTGAGCCGACACCCTTGGCGCATGGAAACAATGGCGTCTTCCAGCAAGGTGGTCAAACTGTCCGATTCAGAGACCAAACAATTAACTGAATTGTACCAAGGCCATGATGTGCTTTGGAATGTCAATTCAAAAAATTATAAGAATCTGAATATTAGAGAAAAAGCTTTGTATTCAATTGTACAGTCGTTTGAAGCGGCAAGTGGGATCACAATGACCTTCACCTCACATCCGTTTTAAAACTATCGTGAAGCACTCCGTCCGTTCGACACTGACTGGTCAGACCGCACACAGGTTCAAACGTTTCGTCTCAACCGTACGGGCGGGGAGGCTCGTGTGTCAGCCGCTTAACAGACGGTCTTTGTGGAATTTTCGCTGTGGAGTCTGACCTATCTCCACCAGGCTTCTCTTCCGGTTTCCCGCTTCTCGCCAGCACCATTTCCTCTTCCTCTCTCAGTTCAGCCATTTGTCTGTTGCCAGGTGATGACCAACATTAAGGTCGTCACACACGGGGACGGAAGACGCCGGTGTGCGTCTGGAAATACAACATTTAGTAGATAGTAAATAAGTACTGACTCTCTCTATCTCTGTCTCTCTGTCTCTGTCTGTCTGTCTGTCTGTCTGTCTGTCTGTCTGTCTGTCTCTCTCTCTCTCTCTCTCTCTCTCTCTCTCTCTCTCTCTCACACACACACACACACACACACACACACACACACACACACACACACACACACACACACATCGATGTCATGCAGTGATTTTGACTATGTACCTGCCGCTCTGATCCACAACTCTTGGTGTTCATTGTGTGTGACGAACAGTGTAGAGGGGACTTAGGTCCCTGATAGTAGGCTGAACAATGGGCGTTGTGACCACTTACAGTCGGTCCACACAGTGTGACGGACAGTGTGCAGGGGGCTTTAGGTCCGTGACAGTGAACAATGGGCGTTGTGTTCACTGACGGTCGACCCGTATAATGACGGACAGTGTGAAGGGGGCTTTAGGTCCCTGACAGTGAACAATGGGCGTCGTTGCCACTGACAGTGACGGACAGTATGCAGGGGGCTTTAGGTCCCTGACGTGAACAATGGGCCTTGTGTTCACTGACGGTCGACCCACGTAGTGGCAGACAGTGTGCATGGGGCTTTAGGTCCCTGACAGCAGGCTGAACAATGGGCGTTGTGTCCAGCTGACTCAGTGGCGGACAGTGTGCAGGGGGCTTTAAGTCCCTGACAGTGAACAATGGGCGTTGTGTTCACTGACGGTCGACCCACATAGTGACGGACAGTGTGCAGGGGGCTTTAGGACCCTGACAGTGAACAATGGCGTTGTGTTCACTGACAGTCGACCCACATAGTGACGGACAGTGACAGGGGGCTTTAGGTCCCTGACAGTGAACAATGAGCATTGTTTTCACTGACAGTCGCCCCACACATGACGAGTTCACTCCAGTCCTGGCTTAGGAGGAAGCTTACACGTGTGGCGTGGCCTGAAGGGACTAAAGGTGGGCAAATACACATACCCTCCGCACTCTCCACCACCCCTCATTTATCACCTCCCCCCCCCCCCCCCCCCCTCTCTCTCATGCTGTGTGTGTGTAAGAGAGAGAGAGAGAGAGAGAGAGGGGGGGGAGGGAGGAGCGAGGTAAAAAGGTGAGAGGGTCACACACACACACACACACACACACACACACACACACAAACACACACACACACACACACACACACACACAGCGGGGAGAGGGAGGGAGGTGCGAGGTAAAAAGGTGAGAGGGTCACAGAGAGAGAGAGAGAGAGAGAGAGAGAGAGTGCAAGTTTGCTTAGACAGGGCGACTCGTTACAAAAGTGAACAAAAGCACAACAGAAACGAACATTCCAACAAACACAGAAACAAGTGGGGAAGGGCTAAAAAAAAAAACAAAACAAAACAAAACAAAACAAACAAACAAAAGAAAAAGAAAAAAAAAAAAAAAAAAAAAGAAAAAAAAACCAGCAAAACAACAACAACCACTGCAAGTGCCAAAATGATAAACAACAACGACAAAAAACATCATCATCAACAACAAAAACAACAACAACAACAACAAAGGAAAGAAAAGAAAAAATGAAAATGCGTAACAATGAATCAGCAGAAACAGCACAGCTGGCTTTCCATGAAAAAGTGCACAGTGTCTGTTTCTGCTCTTACCCAGGTCTGTAGGTGGTATGGAATCGAATGTAAAGACTCGTACCACACGATTCACTTTCTTCCCCAAGAGAGACGCATTTCTGACAGCGTTGCTCAAAAACATCCTTACGAACAGTACAGGTTGTTTTGTATCTCCCGGGCCTGTTCGATCCTGGGATTAAAGAAAATAAAACGAGTACAGGTTCTTGTGTAGTCTAACACACCAGAACTGAACCCCTTTGCAATCACCTGTGCCATTATTTGTTTTCAATTAGAATTTCCTTTCTCTGGAAAATAACAACGACAACAACAACTTCCCATTTTATGGTCTGCCCTGCTCTTTTAATGATCTCAGCTTCTTTTCTCATCTCCATGTTGATACGGTTGCTAAGTTCGTGTCGCAGTCTTTGATACCGGCAAGTTCATAGGACTACTTTTAGTTCCATTTGGTGGCAAGTTCATAGGGGACTGCTTTTTGTTACATTTGGGCAAGTTCATAGGGATTGCGTTTATTTCCATTTGGTGGCAAGTTCACAGGGACTGCATTTCGTTCCATTTGGTGACAAGTTCATAGGGACTGCTTTTGTTCCATTTGGTGTCAAGTTCAGTGACTGCTTTTAGTTTCATTTGGTGGCAAGTTGATAGGGACAGCTTTTACTTCCATTTGGTGGCAAGTTCAGAGGGACTGCTTTTTGTTTCATTTGGTGGCAAGGTCACAGTGACTGCTTTTAGTTCCATTTGGTGGCAAGTTGATAGGGACAGCTTTTAGTTCCATTTGGTGGCAAGTTCATAGGGACTGCTTTTAGTGTCATTTGGTGGCAAGTTCATAGGGACTGCTTTTAGTTCCATTTGGTGTCAAGTTCATAGGGACTGCTTTTAGTTCCATTTGGTGTTAAGTTCATAGGGACTGCTTTTAGTTCCATTTGGTGTCAAGTTCATAGGGACAGCTTTTTGTTACATTTAGTGGTAAGTTCAAAGGAACTACTTTTAGTTAGGCTACATTTGGTGGCAAGTTCATAGGGACTGCTTTTAGTTAGGCTACATTTGGTGGCAAGATCATAGGGACTGCTTTAAGTTAGGCTACATTTGGTGACAAGTTCATAGGGACTGCTTTGAGTCCCATTTGGTGTCAAGTTCATAGGGACTGCCTGTAGTTCCATTTGGTGTCAAGTTCATAGGGACTGCGTTTAGTTCCATTTGGTGGCAAGTTCACAGCGACTGCTTTAGTTCCATTCGGTGGCAAGTTCACAGCAACTGCTTTCAGTTCCATTTGGTGGCAAGTTCATAGGGACTGCTTTTAGTTCCATTTGGTGTCAAAGTTCACAGGGACTGCTTTTAGTTCCATTTGGTTGCAAGTTGATAGGGACTGCTTTTAGTTAGGCTACATTTTGTGGCAAGTTGATAGGGACTGCGTTGAGTTCCATTTGGTGCAAGTTCATAGGGACTGCTTTAGTTCCATTTGGTGGCAAGTTCACAGGGACTGCTTTTAGTTCCATTTGGTGTCAAGTTCACAGGGCCTGCTTTTAGTTCCATTTGGTGGCAAGTTCAAAGGGACTGCTTTTAGATACATTTGGAGGCAAGTTGATAGGGACTGCTTTTAGTTCCATTTGGTGGCAAGTTGATAGGGACTGCTTTTAGTTCCATTTGGTGTCAAGTTCACAGGGACTGCATTTGTTCATTTGGTGTCAAATTCACGGTGTTTTCTTTTAGTTCCATTTGGTGGCAAGTTCAGGACTGCTTTTAGTTCCATTGGGTGGCAAGTTGATAGAGACTGCTTTTAGTTCCATTTGGTTGCAAGTTCATAGGGACTGCTTTTAGTTCCATTTGGTGGCAAAGTCACAGGGACTGCTTTTAGTTTCATTTAGTGGCAAATTCATAGGAACTGCTTCTAGTTAGGTTACATTTGGCCACATGTTCACAGAGACCGCTTTTAGTTTCATTTGGTGGCAAGTTCATAGGGACTGCTTTTAGTTAGGCTACATTTGGTGGCAAGTTCATAGGGACTGCTTTTAGTTCCATTTGGTGGCACGTTCATAGCGACTGCTTTTAGTTCCATTTGGTGTCAAGTTCACAGGGACTGCATTTAGTTACATTTGGTGACAAGTTCATAGGGACTGCTGTTAGTTAGGCTACATTTTGTGGCATGTTGATAGGACTGCGTTTAGTTCCATTTGGTGCAAGTTCACAGGGACTGTTTTTAGTCCATTTTGGTGGCAAGTTCGGGGACTTCTTTTAGTTCCATTTCATGTCAAGTTCACAGGGACTTGTTTTAGTTCCATTTGGTGTCACGTTCACAGGGACTGCTTTTAGTTCCATTTGGTGGCAAGTTGATAGAGACTGCTTTTAGTTTCATGTGGTGACAAGTTCACAGGGACTGCTCTTAGTTCCGTTTGGTGTCAAGTTAATACGGACTGCTTTTAGTTTCCATTTGGTGGCAAGTTCACAAGGACTCATTTTAGTTCCATTTGGTATCGAGTTCACAGGGACTTCTTTTAGTTCCATTTGGTGGCAAGTTCACAGGGACTGCTTTTAGTTTCATGTGGTGACAAGTTCATAGGGATTGCTTTTCGTTTCATTTGGTGTTAAGATCACAGGGACTGCTCTTTAGTTCCGTTGGTGTCAAAGTTAATACGGACTGCTTTTAGTTCCATTTGGTGGCAAGTTCACAAGGACTTATTTTAGTTCCATCTGGTGGCAACTTCACAGGGACTGCTTTTAGTTCCATGTGGTGGCAAGTTCATAGGGACTGCTTTTAGTTCCATTTGGTGTCAAGTTCACAGGGAATTTTAGTTCCGTTTGGTGGCAAGTTCATAGGGACTGCGCTTAGTTCCATGTGGTGGCAAGTTCATAGCGACTGCTTTTAGTTCCATTTGGTGTCAACTTGATAGGGACTGCTTTTAGTTCCATTTGGTGGCAAGTTCACAGGGACTGCTTTTAGTTCCATTTGGTGGCAAGTTCATAGGGACTGCTTTAAGTTACATTTGGTGGCAAGTTCACAGGGACTGCTTTTCGTTCCATTTGGTGACAAGTTCACAGGGACTGCTTTTAGTCTCATTTAGTGGCAAGTTCATAGGGACTGCTTTTAGTTAGGCTACTTTCGTGGCAAATTAACAGGGACTGCTTTTAGTGAGGCTACATTTGGTGTCAAGTTCATAGCGACTGCTTTTAGTTCCATTTGGTGGCACGTTCATACGGACTACTTTTAGTTCCATTCGGTGTCAAGTTCACAGGGACTACTTTTAGTTAGGCCACATTTGGTGGCAAGTTGATAGGGACCGCTTTTAGTTCCATTTGTTGCAAATTCACAGGGACTGCTGCTTTTAGTTCCATTTGGTGGCAAGTTCACAGGGACTGCTTTTAGTTCCATTTGGTGGCACGTTCACAGGGACTTCTTTTAGTTCCATTTGGTTGCAAGTTCATAGGGACAACTTTTAGTTCCATTTGGTGGCAAGTTCATAGGGACTGCTTTTAGTTAGACTACAGTTGGTATCAAGTTCACAGGGACCTCTTTTAGTTCCATTTGGTGTCAAGTTCACAGGGACTGCTTTTAGTTCCATTTGGTGGAAGTTCACAGGGACTTCTTTTAGTTTCATTTGGTGGCAAGTTCATAGGGACTGCTTTTAGTTCCATTTGGTGTCAAGTTCACAGAAACTGCTTTAAGTTACATTTGGTGGCAAGTTCACTGGGACTGCTTTTATTTCCATTTGGTGGGAAGTTGATAGGGACTGCTTTAGTTCCATTTGGTGGTAAGTTCATAGGGACTGCTTTTAGTTCCATTTGGTGGCAAGTTCATAGGGACTGCTTTTAGTTCCATTTGGTGGCAAGTTCACAGGGACTGCTTTTAGTTCCATTTGGTGGCAAGTTCATAGGACTGCTTTTAGTTCCATTTGGTGGAAAGTTCATAGGACTGCTATTTTGTTACATTTGATGGCAAGTTCACAGGGACTGCTTTTAATTAGGATACATTTGGTGGCAAGTTCATAGGGACTGCTTTTTTTTTTCCATAAACAAAAGACAATAATCATGTACAAGAAAAACAAAAACATAATTTCAGAACCAGTTACATAGGGACTGGTTTTAGTTAGGATACATTTGGTGGCAAGTTCACAGGGACTGCTTTGAGTTCCATTTGATGTCAAGTTCACAGGGACTGCTTTTAGTTCCATTTGGTGGCAAGTTTACAAGGACTGCTTTTAGTTCCATTTGGTGGCAAATTCATAGAGAGTCTGATTTTTAGTTCCAACTGGTGGCCAGTTCACAATGACTGCTTTTAGTTCCATTTGGTGACAAGTTCACAGGGACTGCTTTTAGTTCCATTTGGTGGCAAGGTCACAGGGACTGCTTTTCGTTCCATTTGCTGTCAAGTCCATAGGGACTGCGTTTAGTTCCATTTGGTGGCAAGTTCATAGGGACTGGTTTTTGTTACATTTGGTGGTAAGTTCACAGGGACTGCTTTTAGTTTCATTTGGTGGCAAGTTCACAGGGACTGCTTTTAGTTCCATTTGGTGGCAACTTCACAGGGACTGGTTTTAGTTCCATTTTGTTGCAGGTTCACAGGGACTGCTTTTATTTCCATTTGGTGGCAAGTTCATAGGGACTGCGTTTTGTTCCATTTGGTGGCAAGTTCATAGGGGTCTGCTTTTAGTTCCATGTCGTTGCAATTTCATAGGGACTGCTTTTAGTTCCATTTGGTGGCAAGTTCACAGGGACTTCTTTTAGATCGATCTGGTAGGAAGTTCATAGGGATTGCTTTTAGTTCCATTTGGTGTCAAGTTCACATGTACTGCTTTTAGTTTCATTTGGTGGCAGTTCACAGGGACTGATTTTAGTTCCATTTGGTTGCAAGTTGATAGGGACTGCATTTAGTTCCCATTTGGTGACAAGTTGAGAGGGACTGCTTTTAGTTCCATTTGGTGGCAAGTTCACAGGGACTTCTTTTAGTCCCATTGGTGGCAAGTCACAGGGACTGCTTTTAGTTCAATTTGGTATCAAGTTCACAGGGACTGCTTTTAGTTTCATTTGGTGCCAAGTTCATAGGGACTGCGTTTAGTTCCATTTGGTGTCAAGTTCATAGGGTCTGCTTTTAGTTCCATGTTGTGGCAAGTTCATAGGGACTCCTTTTAGTTCCATTTGGTATCAAGTTCACAAGATTGCTTTTAGTTTCATTTGGTGGCAAGTTCACAGGGACTGCTTTGAGTTCCATTTGGTGGCAAGTTGATAGGGACTGCTTTTAGTTCCATTTGGTGCAAGTTGATAGGGACTGCTTTTAGTTCCAATTAGTGTCAAGTTCAAAGGGACTGCTTTTAGTTCCATTTGGTGGCATGTTCACAGGGACTGCTTTTAGTTCCATTTGGTTGCAAGTTCACAGGGACTGCTTTTAGTTCCATTTGGTGGCAAGTTGACAGGGACTTCTTTTAATTCCATTTGGTGGCAAGATCACAGGGACTGCTTTTAGTTCCATTTGGTTGCAAGTTCACAGGGACTGGTTTTAGTTCCATTTGGTGGCAGGTACATAGGGACTGTGTTTAGTTCCATTTGGTGGCAAGTTCTTAGGGGCTGCTTTTAGTTCCATTTGGTGGTAAGTTAACCGGCACTTCTTTTAGGTCCATTTCATAGCAAGTTCATAGGGACTGCTTTTAGTTCCATTTGGTGTCAAGTTTTCAGGGACTGTTTTTAGTTTCATTTGGTGGCAAGTTCACAGGGACTGCTTTTTGTTCCATTTGGTGGCAAGTTCATAGGGACTGCTTTTATTTCCATGTGGTGGCAAGTTCATAGGGACTGATTTTAGTTCCATTTGGTATCAAGTTCACAGGGACTGCTTTTATTTCCATTTGGTTCCAAGTTTACAGGGATTGCTTTTAGTTCCATTTGGTGGCAAGTTGATAGGGACTGCTTTTAGTTCCATTTGGTGGCAAGTTGATAGGGACTGCTTTTAGTTCCATTCGGTGGCAAGTTCACGTACTGCTGCTTTTGTTCCATTTGGTGGCAAGTTCACAGGGACTGCTTTTAGTTCCATTTGGTGGCAAGTTCACAGGGACTGCTTTTAGTTCCATTTGGTTGCAAGTTCACCGGGACTGCTTTTAGTTCCATTTGGTGGCAAGTTCACAGGGACTGCTTTCACTTCCATTTGGTGGCAAGTTCATAGGGACTTCTTTTAGTTCCATTTGGTGGCAAGTTCACAGGGACTGCTTTTAGTTCCATTTGGTTGCGAGTTCACAGGGACTGCTTTTATTTCCATTTGGTGGCAAGTTGATAGGGACTGCGTTTAGTTCCATTTGGTGACAAGTTCATAGGGTCTGCTTTTAGTTCCATGTGGTGGCAAGTTCATAGGGACTGCTTTCAGTTCCATTTTGTATATCAAGTTCACAGGGACTGCTTTTAGTTCCATTTGGTGGCAAGTTGACAGGGACTGCTTTTAGTTTCATTTGGTGGCAAGTTCATAGGGACTGCTTTTAGTTCCACTTGGTGGCAAGTTCACATGACTGCTTTTAGTTCCATTTGGTTGCGAGGTCACAGGGACTGCTTTTAGTTCCATTTGGTTACAAGTTCAGGGACTGCTATTTGTTACATTTGGTGGTATGTTCTCAGGGACTGCTTTTAGTTAGGCTACATTTGGTGGCAAGTTCATAGGGACTGCTTTCAGTTAGGCTACATTTGGTGGCAAGTTCATAGTGACTACTTTTAGTTACGCTACATTTGGTGGCAAGTTCACAGGGACTGCTTTGAGTTCCATTTGGTCTCAAGTTCACAGGGACTGGTTTTAGTTCCATTTGGTGGCAAGTTTACAAGCACTGCTTTTAGTTCAATTCGGCGGCAAGTTCATAGGGTCTGCTTTTAGTTTCATTTGGTGGCAAGTTCACAATGAGTTTTTTTTAGTCCATTTGGTGACAAGTTCACAGGGACTGCTTTTAG
>JADBJO010003566.1:197500-237516 GCA_016801955.1 Conus betulinus | reverse complement strand
CTACTACCTCTCTTAAGGCACATGGCCACTACTACATCTCTCTTAAGGCACATGGCAACCACTACTTTTCTTAAGACACATGGCCACTACTACCTCTCTTAAGGCACACCACTACTACCTCTGTAAAGGTACATGGCCCCTACTAAAGGCGCATGGCCATCACTACCTCTCTTTTAAGGCACATGGCCACTACTACCTTTCTCAAGGCATATGGCCATTGCTAACGCTCAAGAGAAAGTGACCATTTCTACGTTTCTTAACTTCGGTAACCATCATTACCTCTCTTAGGCGATAACCACTTCTGTCCCTCTAATCGCTGTTAGCCACTAGTGCTTCTCTTTACGCAGTCGCGCCGGTGACAACCTCTTTCGAAGGATACAATTACTATCAGCCCTTTAAAGGCAGTCAACCGCAACCCACCTCTGCTAATGCACTGGACCATTACTACCTCTTGTGAGGCACATGATCAATATACTGTGTCTCTTCACGCATTCTCCATTCCTGTCTCTTTCTAAACGCTGTTGACTTGTGCGCAAACTGCTTCTTAATGCAACAGATTGACAATACTATCTCTCTTAATTAACGAACGTGGCCGACCTTCTACCTCTTTCGGCGCTTCTTTGATATATGCGTTCGACCGCTTCTGCTTTCCTTCATGGTAGTGGTCACTATGTTACCTACCTCTTAAACACACACACACACACACACACACACACACACACACACACACACACACACATGCGCACTCGCGCATACACACACACACACACACACACACACACACACGCACGCACGCACGCACGCACGCACGCACACACACACACACACACACACTCACACAAACAAACAAACAAGCATGCGCGCACGCACACACATACACACACACGTGTGTGTGTGTGTGTGTGTGTGTGTGTGTGCATGCACACGTACATACACAGTAGGGAGGAAGGAAGAAAGAGAACACCACGGACAGTCAAGTTTAGAGCAACAAAACAAGATGAGTCAAAACGATAAAACAATAGGAAAAAAAACAAACAAACAAACAATTCCACTTTAAAACATAACACCCGAATGTCTCTTCAATCGCACACCACACGGAAACATCTCACCAGTTCCAACACGCCCCCACAGAATCCTCCTAGAGTCCTGTCCGTTAATTCACGCGGACCTCTCCATTGGCACTCCCTCTGCCTTGTTGACCCTGACCAAGTGAATGGCCCCCCTCTCCTCTAGCTGTCACACAACGCCTACCGAGAGTTCCACGAGCCATTCGATCCGCTTCCAACTGGTGATCTCCAGCAGGAGGCGAGGGTTGATTGGATTGGTGTCGTTCAAGCACGCTTGATTGACGTCAGACACATGGACGTGTGCACTGGAGCGTGCGCTATGGTCCACTGACCCGTGGGGAGGGGGGGGGGGGGGGGGGGGGGGGAGGAGGCAGGTCGTGGACTCGCGCCGCTGGCCACGTGCTTTGGCGGTGTGTAATGGGCGGGTGACAGGTGATCGTGGCGGTGTTAGGGGCAGGTTAGAGCCCCCTGCGGCCTGAGTACAAAGTAATTCGATGGCCGTCCCCGTAGAGAAGCTTAAGCCCCTGAATAATGGATCGTTATATATGTGCGCAGGGAACGTCCACGTGACCGCGGCCTAAATGACATGATTATCGTTCGCCATATGTCGGGCAGCCCGTCAACGCTTGCACTGGACACACAGGGCTGGACTTTTCGCGGGTATCAGGAGCTGGAGCCTCAGGCTAAACTTGCCAGCTCCCTACCTGAGACCATTTTTTTTGTAGGGTACAGTGAAGAGTGAACGGGTCCAAAGATAGACTCAGAAGTCCAAAGACAGACTCAGAAGTCCAAAGACAGACTCAGAAGTCCAAAGACAGACTCAGAAGTCTTGATGGACAACACATAGGCCTGGACTGGTTACTAGAATCTCTACCTAGTTGCCTGTGACTGAAAGTGGAGAGTGATGGAAATCTCTGATTTCCCCAGGTCCAGAGACAGAACCACAAGTCCTGGATGAACAACACATAGGATTGGGCTGGTTACTATATATATCTCTACCTTGTTGCGCATGAATGGATAGAGAGCAAGGGAGATCCCTGAGTGTCCAAGCAATCCGTGACGGCACCCCCCTACGAATGTCCAAGCATCCGTGACGGGCCCCCCTTCGACCTGCTGTCACGGGACATTAATGATGAACATTACTGTCTGCCAGCAAGGACTTGAGGTCGGATGTCAGAATCATACTGATATGTCTATGGCGTTGGTCTATGAATTAACTTACAAAACTCTCCCGTGGAGATACCGGAGGGTCTTTTCTACAAATAGTTCCCCCTCCTTCTGGACATTCTGTGCTAGTAGTAACGTCCCCTTTTCCTGTCGCTCTCAGTAACTCTGTCTCCTCCTTTGCTGTACTGTCGTCTACTGTCCTTTCTGTCTACCAAATCTTTTATCCATCTTTTTCCACAACTTCTTCCCACAAATTTCTCCACTCAACGAAGTCGGAGTGAGCTGACTATACTCTTGAGTACATTGTGAGTATCCCAACAGGGTAAAACGAGTTCACACGCTACCAGATACTGGAACGCTGAAGAAGAAGAACTTACAAAACAAACAAGAAGTATATTCCAACCTGTAAGTAAGAAATAAAGAATAAAGCTCATCACAACAAGAAAGTCTTAAAACAGACAGGGAATAGTAGACGTAACAAACACGTGGGGTAACTCTCTTTCTCTCATGATAAAATTAATTACACGCCCCTATCTCTCAACCAATGCCGCTTATGACACCAAACCACCTAGCAGAAATGCCAAAACAGCGCACAGAACAAAAATGTTTCTAAGCTTGCCTACGTACCCTGAACCTGAAACATGTACACAGTAACAACGTGAAAAATGAACAAATACAAATTAAGATTTATTCAAGACTAGCACAGCTTTTTTAAAATCTTAAATATAGTCGAACAAACACAGGGACGAACAGTAACATGTACAGGTAGTTTGTTTTGACTGGTACGAAAGGAAATCCGAAATAGATATGGAATAGTAAATAGTAAATAACGAATACGTAGGGTAACTCTTTCTATCGTGATGAAATTAATTACACGCTCATAACTCCAAACAAATGGTGCGTATCCAACACCACACAGATGAGCAGAAATGCCAACACAGAGTACACAGAACAAGGAAGGAGACATTCCACAGAAAGATGTTCCAAGCCTGCCCATATACCCTGTGCCTGATATACAGCAACAAGAAGTAGAGAAATGGACGACCAAAAAAAAAAAAAAAAAAATTCTTCAAGATTTGCACTGCCATTTTGATCTTGAATATAGTCAAACAAACACAGGGACAAACAGTAACAATTAAAGACACCTCTCATATTTTGGTTGGTTTGAAAGAATATCTTAAAGAAAATAGGGAATAGTAAACAACGAACAACCCAGGTGACTCTCTTTTTTTCCCCGTGATGAAATCAATTTCACGCCTAAAACTCCATGGGTTGACTCTTTTTTTCCCGTGATGAAATCAATTTCACGCCTAAAACTCCAAACAAATGCTGCTGCTGATACCTAATCGCCTTTCAGAAATGACAACATAGTGCACAAAGAACACACAAGGAGACATCCCCAAATAAGGATGTCCCTAGCTTGACATATACCCTGTACCCAACACAGCAACAACAACTGGAGAAATGAACAAACAAAAGTTAATGTTTATTCAAGACTGACACAGCCTCTTCGATCTTGGGTATAGCTGAACAAACACAAGAATATCAGTAACAAATATAGGTAACCTCGGTTTGATTGGTTTGAAAGTAAATCTTAGAAGAGACAGGGAATAGTAAACGGTAAATAACGAACAATTGGTAACCCCTTCTCCATGATCAAATTGATTCCACTCCCATAACTGCAAACTGCAAGAATGCTGCTTGTCAGACCAAATCGCCGTGCAGAAATGACAACACAGAGCACATAGAACAAACGGGGAGACTCCCCCCCCCCCCCCCTCCCCCCCCCCCAATGCTCCAGCTTGCCCATTTACCCTGTATTTGACACTTACTTACAGCAACAATGACTGAAGAAAAGAACAGACTCAAATCTACATTTCATTCAAGACTGGCACGCTCTTTTTTTTTTTTTTTTTTCTTTATCTTGAATATAGTCAGTCAAATACAGGGATGAAAAGTTCTAAGCAGATCACCTTGGTTTGATTTGTGTATTTGAAAAAAAAAAAGTGACTCATAATCACTGCTACCCTTTTTTTGCTTTGTATTTCGCTTCACGTTGTGGGAGAATAATACAAAAATTGTTCGTCCTTCGTTTTCATTATGTTGAACGTTGCTTGTCTTGCCTGAAGAAGATCAAAGAAGTCGAAACGCGTCATGTTTTTGTCTTGTAATTGTTTTGTCTCTTTCGTTCGGCGGAATAGTAATTTTTCTTTTTAGTTCGATTCAGATTCCAGCTGCAGTCATCTCCCTTTGAAACTAACTTTGATTCACACTGTTACCCTTCATTGTGCTGTATTTCACTTCACATCGTCGGAGGACATAAGTGATTGTTCGTTCTTCGTTTTCATTGTCTTGAATGTTGTCTTGCCTAAGGAAGACCAAAGAGACCAAAACGCGTCGTGTTTTGTTTTGTAATTTGTTTGTCTCTTTCGTTCAGCTGAATAGTAAGTTTTCTTTTAAGTTTACATCTTTAGGTAAGAAAACAAAAACAAATAAACACCCGTAGGAGCTTCATTTAAAAAAAAAAATCTGATTTTAAGTTATGTTAAAGTTGTGTATTGTAACAACTAGCCAGATGAGTGTCACGCTGCTGTTAGTGCAGTGATGAACCAGAGGTGCAATTCTTACGACATACGACACCGCTACGGCATCACAAGGCTACTAAAACAACATATTGCCTGAACTCATTAACGTAAAACGCCGCTGGCACGATATAGACGCCAGTATCGACACCGACATGAAATATAGTTTCGGTCCATGATGCGATTCGTGCCGTGTTGGCTTCTCGTTCAAGACAGATTTTGAATGGCTGACTAAGTCAAAACGGCGTAAAAATCAATTTGATGATTGTGGCCGTCAATGCAGTAAAAGTCACTCTTGTGTCGGCTCACTTCCATCAAGGTCTTGACAAGATGATGGATTCTCCCGTCGTGTCTGACGGATGAGTAGGCAGGCAAAGTCATCTGCTGATGTGTGTGTTCTCATGTGGGTATGAAGACCAGTTCCTGAGGCACAAAGTCGTCCACAGACGCTACATGGAATGGGGTCCTGCAAGGATGGGCCCCGTTTTCTCCGATTCCTCTTTTCCTGGATGGCGGCTGCTCTGCTCGAATGTCTTTGTGCCCTGGGTACACCGTTGCTTCCACTGTGTTCTATCAAAGGCGACATCTTCCCAGGAAGCAGTGTCGATGTTGCAGATTCTGAGGTTGGCCTTCGAGGTGTCTTTGTATCTCATGAGAGGCCTTCCTTGGTCATGTTGTCCTCCGTCAGTTATACATAGAGCAGCGTCATTGGAATTCTGCTGTCCTCCATACGGACAACGTGTTCTGTCCATCGGAGCTGGCTTTTGGTGAGTGTGCACAAAATGCTGGGTAAGCCACACTTCTTCAGAACCTGTAGGTTGGCCACTCTGTCTTGCTATTTGATGCTGCAGATCCTGTGCAAGCATTGTTGGTAGAACTGTTTGAGTTGTTGGATGTGTGTGCGGTGCGTGGTCCAAATCTCACAACAGCAGAAGAGAGTTACTTAATCTTGTACTTCTTGATTCATTTAGAAAAAAAAAAATGCATTTTTCCTTTTTTTCTTTTTAAATTTTTTTTCTTTTTTTCTTTTTTTCTTTTTTTTTTCTTTCTTTTCTTTTTTTTTTTTTTTTTTTTTTTTTTTTTTTTTTTTTTTTTTGTTACCTTTCACATGAAGATAAACCGTTTCGCAAACAGTGTAATCTGACGTTACACTTTCTTTTGTTGCAATTTTTGGGTCTTGTTCTATTTCTATTTTTCGTTTTTCGTTCTTTTTTTTTTTTTTTTTTTTTTTCTTCTTCTTCTTCTCTCTTCTTCTTCTTCTTCTTCTTCTTCTTTCGTCTTTTTCTTTCTCTTTTTCCTCCTCCTCCTTCCCCCATCTCCCCTAGAATAATCAGCAACAAGGATTGCTAATGATTTTCGTTAGGTGTGGCGCTTTTAGTCTCATTTGCGTAATTGTTTTGTCCTTTGTTTTTTATGCGCCCTTCCCCAGCGCGTGGATTTAGAAGACCAATCTAAAATATGCCAGGAATGTTCAAATGTGTGATCGATGGATGTCAGCAGAAGTAGAAAAGTTAAAAAAAAAAAAAAAAAAAAAAAAAAAAGAAAAAAATCTATTGTGCATAGCAAGACCAAAGTGTCCATATATGTCGTAGCTGCTGTGTGTATGGTCTATCTCAATTCTCATCTGGATCAATTCTCAAAGAAGCAGATATAAGATAGACAGCAGAAATGGCGGATATTTCGTCTTTGGATTTGGCGAAAGTCAAAGAAGAATTGATTGAAGCTCATAGAGAATGTTCTATGCGAAGACTGTTGTACGGTGCAAAATGGTAATAGTTTTAATTGCGATTGCCCCAAATATATTTGCACTTACAAATGTATTTGCAAATTTAAACGAACTGAAACCAGTATCTTCTCTTTTAACTCCACGCAGAGCAGACAACTGATATGAGAATGATTGAGACAAATTTTGTCATATGGTTAACAGTTACATGAATCAACGATGCAAAGAGAGAACTGACTTTGCAGTTGTTTACAGTTGATAAGCTCTAAGAAAGTCAAATATCAAAGTGTTTTTGCGCTTGAAACAGTGAGTGTGACCATGACACTGACCGAGTCGACTGATACAACTTCGCAAGTGACGTTTTTGGTCTAAACGCATCAAGATAAGGGTGCATTTGATAAGGTTGTTTTCTGAAGACGACTTCACGCTGGAAAAGGGAGCATTTGATCTTGGTCTTGACTGGTAAACCACAGATTCCAATCAATGACGAATTGTGCGGTGGGAGGGTGGTACTGGAGTGTTATTCGCTGCAGATGATCCCGAGGCAGCAGAAGTGCCGACTCTTTGGGGTGAAGTCCTATATCACTGGCTAAACCTGCTGCCACTCAGTGTTTTGGGGTTAAGTCCAACATCACTGGCATAAACCACCAAAGAGGAGACAATCTGCAGATGGAAAGAAGCAGAATTCAATGGGCATCTTGCTTTTGGTGCTTGGTTAGTCACATTGTGAGGAGTGTTGAAATACCACAAAGGCATGTGGTGAGAAGAGCATTGTATGTTTAAATGGGCATCAAGTGTGGCATTCTGGAGTGCCAGAATGAAAATATAAATTCCGCTCCACTTACCCTACCCCCCAAAATGCAGAAAGGTGCAATACACAGATGCTTATCCCTCCCTCTCTCTCCTCTGTCTGTCTGTCTGTCTGTCTGTCTCTTTCTCTCTCTCTGTCTGTCTCTCTCAGGGCCACTCATTCTGTGCCAAGGATAGGAGAAGAACATAAAGGTTTGAGATGTGTTTGATTTATGGTTGGCAAGCTGATAATGTTATCAATGCCATTTTATGGTGAAACCTTTTAATAAAAGAATATAAATGTATCAGTTAAGCCTTGTATTAAAAAAATATAAATGTATCAGTTAATTGTATCATCCTGTTGAACTGTATGGTTGATTCCTCCACATCCATGACAAATCATTGGGGTTTTTTTTTGTTGCAAACTCTGCTACAGGGTGGATAGGAGTGCTCACAAAAGTTTCTTGTGTCAATCCCATAGCAGCTTGTGTTAAGTGAACTCCATCCATTTGTTCTCTGGCAATATTGTTGTTGTGTAACAGTGATGGTCTTGTGGGTTGCTAGTTTAGAGGAAGTAAGCTGAACCCAAAAGCCCAGTTTATGCTTGTCAAAGATGGAGAAAAACCCTTCAGCTTTAGGGGGCAAAGCCCCCTGACCCCTAACTTAAAGCCCAGCCCCTCCACTGGGTTAGGATGCCCAAAGCAACGCACCTCCCCTCAACCCCCCACCCCCACCCCAACCCCTCCTGCCTTCCAGCTGTTCATTTTTTTTTTTTTTTCTGGTTTCAGCCATGCTAACTCACAAAGCAAAATGTGGACCACTGTGGCTCGGTCTGATTGGTTGTTGGAATTAGGCTGTAGACATTGATACCTCAGAATTTTGAGCACTGTGTGCATGCACAATAATTAGCTTAGTGTAACTGTACCGCAGAGACAGAAAATGCAGATTTAGCAAGCATAATGATCTGGTTATTGCCTTTTACTTAAAAGAGTGATGGGACTGTATGTACAGACGTGAACTAAACTGAAGGACATGGAATTTCAGGGTGAAACTGAAAGTTTTAGGCAAATAAAGCTTTTTTTTAAAAGTAATTTTGTAAGCTTAGTAGACTTATCTTAATTCATGAGTGATATATAAAGGTGAAAAAAATCTGTTTCTAGCAAAATGACAATCTCCATCCTTATAGAAAGAAAGCATAAATTCCAACTGAAGATCACGGTTGGATATAAATTTGAGTTTTCATTAGTGATAAGGCTACCAAGGTGGTGCAGGATTGCTCTCAGCTGGTTGGTGCCACAGTTGAGTACTGTTCTTCTCTTGAGTCCCTTTGGCACATCTTTGAATACATGTATGTTTTTCTTGTTGGCCTTTTGACTGAATCTGGGGAAGGCCCAGTAAACATGAGAAAAAGACCCATTGACCGCAGAAAAAAAATCCCGTTGACAGCAGGAAATACTGCAGGTCTGGGCATCTAGTGGGTGCATGAGATGGTGTGGCAGAAATTTGAAAGTGTCTGGAGTAGAACTGGTTTCACCTGTCAACTGTGGGATGTATGCAGTAGTAGTTTGCTTTGTGGTGGTGTCTTTTGCCTGTTGGCTCAGCAGAACTGAAAGATGGGCTTGTGTCACCCCCATGGTGATGCTTCCGCAAAGGTTCTGTTGTGTGGCATCCAGTGGCCATTACACAGTGGCATCTGCAGGAAGCAGTTATGTCCCTTGATGTCTTAATGCAATATACTGTGTGCGCCTGCACCCTATGTCTTCACACTGCTCAGGCTTTGAAGAGTGGTGCAGGATTCTCATGGCTGGTGGCTCACCAGTTGAGTACAGTTCTTTTCTGCATCGCTCTAGCACTCTTGGGTGTATCTTTTCATTATAAAAGGAACCTAATTCATCTTTTACTTTTCGCAGATTCAGAACTCTTGACCATTCTGGATGAATAACTTGGTTCACATAATCCTTGAAAATAAATGAGCTTACCAAGTACCATTGTGAAGGAGGTCTTTGTTGAAAACAGGCTGTTTCTTTGCTTGATAGAACAGACTTTAAAAGAAAGACTGTTTCATTATGTGAAATTGTTGCGTTACTGACCATGGCGATTTTTAGCGTGGAGAATGAATGAAGAGTGGGACCTGCCTTTTATTGTCAGCTTTCATTTCTTTTCCAGGGCTGCAGAGCTATCCAGTGCTTTAGAAGTCACAGTCGATCCTCAAGTGTTGATGCAGAAAGCTTGCGTAGAGGTGAGTACATGAATTAAGTTTTGTACTTTTAATGTAAACTGGCCTGCCTGTTGAGTCTTAGTACAACGTAAGAAATTCCAGTGTTGTGTAGTAGAGATTAACTGACTAATTAACTATTAAGAACTGTTATAACTTGTATAAATAAGAATTTCTTAAAAGTTTTAGTTTGATAGTAGGGGCCCTCGGATTTCACCAAAGGACCCTCTGATTTTCAGCAGAGGGTCTCATGGACCTTTGGTTTAAATGCTACAAGGAACACTGGGTTTATGCTGTTTTGTAATGGTATTATATGAAATCAACATCCATGTCTCAGATTCAGGCTGATCATGTGACTTTTCAATTTCAGTCATAGTGACTATGGCTGTCTGTCTCTGTCTCTCTCTTTCTTTCTGTCTTTGTCTGTCTGTCTCTCTGACGTATTTTACAAAATTGTGTGAATGAATGACTTGTGAGTTGATTTTAACGTGGTGACAGCCCTGATATGGCCCTTTGCGGTCGGCTGGGCTATAAGCAACATTATCTTATTGTATCTCTCTTTCACTCTCTCTCTCTGTAGCATCTCCTCCAATCTGTAACAGTTTTCTCTCAAGTTAAATTTTCTTTTTTTCTGCAAAGTAGTGATTAAGAAGAAATACTATTTGTTCAAGTCAACATGTCGGTTACAATTAGAAGTGATTAACAATTTCTTTGTGGTCAATCTGTATACTGAATTTAACATGTCATTCATATATATATATATATTTTTTTTTGTCATTGAATGTGCTTACATATTCATATCATTAAAACACATTTTTATTGCTTGACTAGATTTACTACAACTTCAGATTTATCAGATCCACTATGATCTGTATTTTTACTCAAATTAAGTTCATCCTGTGTGCAAGTATAGTCAGCATAGCAGGGTATGTTGTTGTGTCAGTGTTAGAGAGAGAGTGTGTGTGTGTATGCACGTGCATGTGTGTGCTTCAGACCTGTTCACAATACAATTTTGCAATATTTTGTACAAATGTTTGGCAAAACTATGATGTCATGAATATACAATGAATTTTGAAAAATATATGTAAAAAGAAATTCAGAGACAATGTTCTGAGTTGTTTTGGAGTGTTATGACCAGAAAGTGACAACTCTTGCTAAATTTGCATGTGAAATCTTGTCTGGCTGCGTCTGAGTCATCGACAAAATGCTGATCTGTTAGAACCCATGCAGGATTATGGGCCCTGAAATACTGAAGGAAAAAAATTGGCAAGAGCACAAAGCAGTTCTACTGCAGTAACAGGAAAATTAGCTGTCCCTTTAACTCTGTGAATGAAGGTGAAAACCATGATTTGATAAAAGTCTGGTGCATCTCTGAAAGTAACTTCTGATTTTGTTGTTTAACTGCAGGCATACTTTTGCGACATAGACAAAGTGAACCTGGCCACAACATACTTCGACCTGAAGGAGTATGACCGTGCGGCTCACGTGGTCAGGGACATGAAGCGCCCTCTGCCCTATTTTCTCCACATGTATGCCCAGTATCTGGCGGAGGAGACAAGGCGACTGGACACAACACGTCAGATTCCATTGGTTAGTTTTAGCTTTCCCCCTTTTTTTTTCTCCATTATTGCTGAGCTGGTATGTAAATTGTTAACAGAGCTCAGAAAAAATGGATGAATTCATTATCAGATTGTTGATTGAATTGAATAAATTAATTAACCAAATGAGAGCTCACTTAATTAGTTAAACAGAAAAAAAGAGATGGATGCTTGCTTGTTTGTGGGTTTTCTTTTTTTTTTTTTTTTAGCTGATCTGTTACCGTAATGGCAAGAAAAGTGATTAGATTTATATGCTTATTGTGAGTTATATTTCAAGTCTGCGATTATGGTTGTCATATTGAACCCCTTCAACTTTTACTGCAACACCTGTGGAACAGTGGGTGACATTGTTATCAGGAAGAGAACTCCTAAAACAGACAAATATTATAAGTAATGAATGCTGTGATTGTGAATCCTTGTGGTACAGTCCAGTTGTACGCAAGAAGTGTGCTTGTCTGCTAAGTGATGTTGGTATACAGACATTCAAAACAAAACAAAATCATTGCTCATTTTACATATGAATTTAGGTGTTTGGCTTTATATTTGAGCTTTGTTTATTTGTTTGAAAATGAGCTTTATTTACATTGGGTGTTCTTTCAAAATTGCAACTTTGTTTGAACTTGTGAAAGCAAGGTGTCAGCCATAATACGAATGTTTTGTTACTGGAAATTGTCCAATCTCTGTATCTCTTTCATCACTGCCTTTGTTTCTGTATTGATCTTTGTTGTGTGTGTGAGAGCCAATAACAGGGATTTTGCATAGACTGGAGTGTTTCTTATGGACATTCTCGATCAGTTGATGTGGACAGATGTCTGCAAATTGTGAAATGTGCTTTAATTCTGTTATCTCAGAAGTTGTATAGGTAAAATTTAGGTCACATCTATGATATATTAAAGGGTAAGGAAAGCCAAACATTTATTGTTGGAGAATAATTCTGGTGGCCAATTTTTGACTTATCAGTAAGAACACAATAGCAAAAGCAAAAATCACCATTGTTGGGACAGACAAGTGAAACTGAGAGCAAAATCTTATTCTTCTTAGACTTGTCCTCCATCTGTCTTGGACCAGAAGATGGGAATAATCTCCCATCCATTGTTGCAGACCAGTGACATGACGTCAGCAAAATTGACTGCAGGGTTTTTTGTTTTTTGTTTTTGTTCTGATTTGTTTTGTTTTTAGAAAATGTATGTGGTTGGATTTCAAGAATTTCATTACTCTTTGAAACATCTTGAAACTTTGTAACTGATTTTTTTTTTTAAATCATTGTAACTGATGCTGTTACAGTTCACCCCTCAATCTTTTAGATTTGTGTATATGTGCATATGCAGAGTTCATTGAGAGATTAGTGACTGGTGTGTGTGTGCAGGTCAGGTCACCCACGACAACACCAAATTGAAGAACATGAAAACAGAGCTGAGCAGTAAACACCAGCAGAGGGAGTTGGACGGCTTTGCCTTTATCTGTAGGTTTGCTTCAAGTTGATAGATTACATTTCCCCTCTCATCGGGCTTGCCAGTTGTCCATTTTTCCCGTATCCTTCTCATAGACAAAATAACTAACAAGATCTGTTGTTTGCTGTTGTTGTCATATCTTGGCTAAAAGATTCCAGGGATCATCCGAACAGCAGAAGTACTTGAACACTGTGATACAAATGTATTAGCTAGGGATGTGAACATTCCGTGTGTGACAGTTTTTGATTACCCCGCCACATGGGCAGCCACACTCCAACTCCAAGGGACTTTGGAGACTGATAATGTTATGCTAGGAGCTTGTGATGACTGAAGATAGTCTCCGCATAACTACGCAGAGCATAACAACATTTTGATGTAGCCTTGTGTTCTAGCCTATGTCAATAGGCCTGACACAGCCTTAGCCCAAGGCGGAATAAGATTTGTTAGCAAGCATGATCAGAAATCATATGGAAGGCATATTCATGAACAGGTGCATTTTTGATGAGATGAAATGAAGCAAAGGGGAAGTGACTGACTAAGAATGTTTGTTAGAGCAGAAAATGCGTGAAAAATGATTTTGAATCTTTATTTTTGTTTGAAAACTCCAACTTTCCTCTTCCTCACTTTCTAGTTTCTTAGTTTTTACTGGTTTGTTGATTGTTTTATCCGAACGCCCCTATGGTATTGTTTTATCTAAACACCCCTGTCGTCATTAGGTTATTACTAATTAGGCTTTGATGGATGGTTGTCAGACTGATACAACCTCCCCCCCAAAAAAAAACACACACAATATCTCCTGTCAAATCCCACAGAACTTTATCTTCCTGTGTCCCATCATCAGTCTTTGTTAAGAGTAGTGATTTTGGAAGCACTGAATTGTAATTTGACTACTTGTCACTCAGGTTGTCAGTTTTCCATTTCTTTTTCGGCATGCAGTTGGTACGCATGTACTATGGACGTCAGTACATAGGTCATAGCCATTTTGTGCATTTGTATAGAGATGAGGGAAGAGGGGGAAGGCAGGAATTTGTGGAAGCGGCTGTGTTGTTTACCTGTAAGATCTAGTTATGCCTGAGTGTGTGTGTGTGTGTGTGTGTGTGTGTGTGTGTGTGTGTGTGTGAGAGAGAGAGAGAGAGAGAGAGAGAGAATATTTCATTATCATGGACAAACAATAGGTTATATCTGTTCACTTGTGTGGTTTCTCTCGCCTCCTTTGTGTTGTGTTCTGTTTCATTAGACAGTGCTGCACTGGATGGGATGTAATGAAGCTTACAGTTGACTCTCAGGTACGGTGTGGTGCTGAAGAAGCTGGACCTGACCAAGCTGGCCATGGACGTTCTGGTTGAGGCGGTCACCAAGCAGCCGCTGCACTGGGGGGCCTGGCAGGAGCTGGCCTCGCTCATCACTGATCGAGAGATGGTGGGCAGCATTATGTGTGTGCAGAGAGTGTGTGTGTTTATGTGTGTGTGTGTGAGAGAGAGACAGGAGCTAACCTCACTCATCACTGACTGTGAGATAGTGGGCAGGATTGTATGTGCACAGAGAGAGAGAGAGTGTGTGTGTGTGTGTGTGTGTGAGAGAGAGAGAGAGAGAGAGACGGGAGCTAACCTCACACATCACTGACAAAGATGGCAAGCAGGATTGTGTGTGTACAGAAAGAGAGAGAGAGTTTGTGTGTGTACATGTGTGTGTGTGTGAGAGAGAGAGAGAGAAACACAGGAGCTGACTCGCTTGTCTCAAGTTGAGACATGAGGGATGGATTGGAAAAAAGACATCTAGTAATTAAGCACCATTCAAAAACATTGTAACAGTAGTCTATAGTCAATTAATAACACGTAACTAAACTGTCAAGATCCATTGTACTTGTGCTGTCAGGTTTCAGACCAGCTCTTAACCCTGTTGATGTTATTTCATGGTAGTTTTAGCAGCATACCTCACACTGATGTGATAATGCATGACCAGTGTTTAGATTCCAGTCATGACCACTTTTTTTTTTTTAGTTTGGGGATTGGAGGGTAGGAATGCAAGGATAGTGGTATGCCTGCAGTTTGTAATAAATTAAATAGACTTTGACGGTTCAGAGACATGGATACTTTTGATAGAAGGTACTGTTGTAATAAATTGAATAGACTTCAAGGGTTCTGAGACATGGATACTTTTGATAGAAGGTACTGTTGCCTTTTTTTTTTGTGTGTAATCCATTGACGTACACACATTGCAGTTAGTGAGAACAGTGGAAAAAAAAGAAAAGAAAAGGTCAAATGAAAGAAAAAGAAAATCAAAGATATGAGTATACACAACAGACAATTTTGAAACATAGCTCCTTTCTGCCATTCCCTCAACACACACACGCACACTCACATGCACGCACACACATACATACATACGCACGCGCGCGCACGCACTCACACACACACACACACACACACACACACACACACACACACACACACACACACACACACACACACACACACACACATGCGCGCGCGTGCAAGCACGCACGCACGCACGCACGCACGCACGCACACACACACACACACACACACACACACACACACACACACACACACACACACACACACACACACAAGGTAGCATCAGTTAAGAAACATACAGATGTTTTAAAAAAGTTTCATCATTGTGATGGTGCTGGAACCAGCTGGTGTCCTTGCCGCTGCCTGGTCACTGGGTGAAGTGGCTGTTCCTGGCCCACGTGTACCTGGAGCTGCAGCTGCACGACGAGGCCCTGGACATCTACCACAGCTTCATCAACGCCGGCTTCCACAAGGCCACCTACCTCCTGGCTCAGGTGGCCACCACCTTCCACAACATGCGAGGTCAGTGTTGGTGCCTGCTGAGCCATATTCTGCTGTCATTCTAGAGTGTTTTTCTCAACTTAACAGAGACTTGCAGATATGGAAATAGTGTTTAAACCATGAGTTTATCTGTTTATTGAAAAGTGCATGCATTGCATAACTTTGACTATAGACTTATGGGCAATATATTGTTTTGTAAATGGATCAACAAAGGTATGTACAGAGTCAGTTTCAAATCTGCCAAATGCCCTTTGCATAGAGGGCATAAAGAACCTTGTATACAGTGAATAAAGGATTTTAGAATGTGAAACATTTTTTCACTCACATGTGCAATGTGTAGATCTATGTAATCACCATCTTGCAGTTGTCTATGTATGTGTGTACATTTGTCTGTGCGTGTACACATGTCTGGTAAACTTTAAGGTTGGCTTTTTCTGGGCAGTTGCAAGGTTCGCATAAGCAGAATGAGCTTACAGCACTATGAATACCAACAATGTCTTGCCAGCTATTTCATGCATGAAGACACTACCAAATCATGAAGGCAGTAAGACTGTGATCGGACGATGGTTGGCAGTATTTTCAGTTATGAAAATAGGGACATCCAAAATTGTGATCAGTGACAGTCATTGTTTTAGTCACTGTCAAGAGATAGATGCAAAGATTGCAACAAATTATTGACTCACATTCTGGTAATATTAAGCAATTAATGCAGTTTCTACCAAACAGAAGCAACTGTAAATGAAGATCTGACTAAATATAGAGAACACTAATTGTCCACCTACAGGGATGTTTTGTCAAAGGTAGTAGAACATGCATGTTTTGTGGTGAATCAAGCAAATGAAGCTGCATAAAAAAGCAGCAATTCAAATAGCTCTACTTGATTTCTACAATAAGGTTTTTGAAGTAATACCGACTCATCATCAGATCATCTCTGTGAATGATATTAAACAATTTAGTAAGGCAGATGAAAATGAGGAATTGGAGCCAGGCAAGTATTGTCCCCATTTGTGGAATTAACCAGCTGGGAGCATTCCTACACCACTATCAAGGGGCATAACTCTCTACTTGTAGATGCCATTGTGTAATGGCAAGATGCAACCTCACAGAACCTCCATGGGTGTTCCAGCCCGTATTTCATGACAGCACAGCCCACCAGCATGAGACAGCACCACGACACAGACTGACCCCACTCTGTGCCATTTTGTGGAAGGTGAAACAGTACAACTCCAGACATAGCCAAGCTTTAGTCACATGATCTTACATGCCCTCTGAAGAGGATCGCAGGTTGCAGTCTTCCTCACTTGTGGTCAGTGGGTGTTTCCTCACTGTCACTGGACCTTTCCTCAGAGTTGGCCAAAAGGCAGACGAGAAAAAGATAACGCCTGAAGGTGCCAGTGGGACCCAGACTAGTATGGTTCCCATCTGTCAGATCAACCAGCTGTAAGCAATCTTCCGTATCCCAGGAAGCCTGTGCTGTGTTCACACAGAGTGCCGCCATGCATAGGGCATTCCATTAAGATCTCAGTGGACATAGCTGCTCCCCGACAGATGCTATGGTATGAAAGTCACTAGATGTGACGCAACTGAACCTCAGCATGAGTGTCCCCATGGGTGTACCAGCCTGTATTTCATGACAGCAGAGCCCACAGGCAAAAGACACCACCTCACAGCAAACTTATGTGCCCATCTCACAGTCCAGTTCATTACTTTTTCTCTAACAGGTGAAAACAGTATAACTCCAGACAAGCCATAGTAAACATCATCAGATGATATCAAACATCTGGAACAAATCTGGGCTGAAATGATTCTGTGATAAAAGGCTGGGCAGGGAAAGGGGGGGGGGGGGGGCATTTCTTTGAACTAATCACTCACTCATGGTATGTGTCCTGAGGGAACAGAAGTAAGTCAGAGATGGCCTTTCCTAATTCACCTCCACTACACACACACATGCACGCACGCACACATGCACGCACGCACGCATGCACGCATGCGCGCATGCACACACACACATACACATACACACACACACACACACACACACACACACACACACACACACACACACACACACACACACACACACACAACACATCCATTTTTCTCTCTCTTCCCCCTTCCTCAAGGCATGGAACATAATTCGAAATAAATACTTTTCTCTCAGGTAACATCTTCATTGATGATGATGATGATTATGATGACACTATATTTCCATTTTGGTATGCAAGTACAAGAGAGTAAGTGATTTTTTTCCATGCTGATGTCTGATAATTCCCAACCTCTCCTCTTCTCCCTCTGGAGTATGCTGGGCTGGGGATGGATGCAGACTGGGCTGGGGATGGATGCAGATATCTTTCAGTTATGGAAATTCTCTGCTGGAAATTTCATCTTTTCTTTTCTCTTCCTTTTTTTTTTTTTTTTTCTTTTTTTTCCCCCCCCCCCCCCGTTTGTTTTGCTTGAGCGGAAATGTCCCTTGTTAGTGAAGTGTTTCTTATTTCTTTCAGCTTTTCACGTTCATTCACATGTATCTTTTCCTAAGCTGTCAGTTTGCAATCCTGACTGTGCTCTTTGGACAGTTAAGCAGTTAGTGAGTGAAGCCCCGAATATGGTCAGGGATTAGTTACCTATTTGCAGTATTATAAGCCGTTACAGGGCAGTATTCTGAAGATTTTGCTCTCACTTTTTTTTCGTGATGTGGAGTAAGAAACTTACGAGGAGTGGCAGGTTGCCCCCTGCATTGTTTAGATCTGTCTGTCTTAGGACTCTGTTGGTGTGGTATTATGTAAATTGATGTCCTGATATGGCCCAGTGCAGCTGGTTGGGCTGTAAGTAGTAAAAGGTGCAGAGAGTTATGTCAGGTAACGGATGAGATGGCTGTGTGCAGATGTGGAGCAGGCAGTCGGAGCTTTCGGGGAGCTGGAGAAAAATGGATCCCTTCCGTCTGGAGAACATGGATGTGTACTCCAATCTGCTTTATGTCAAGGTAAAGTGCCCATTGTATCTGGTATAACTGACTACCATTCTTACTGAAAGCAAAAAAAATAAAACAACAAAAAAAAAAAAAACCGGGAAAACATAGAAAAAACTGAAATAAAATAACATGAAAGGAAGTATTTTAGACTAAAAACTTTCATTACAAGAGTACTATTTTTGGCAAGAGTTTCGTGATTTTACACACACAAACACACACACACACACACACACACACACACACACACACACACACACACACACACACACACACACACACACCCAAGGGAGAAGAGGAAAGATTCTCTCATCTTCTGATCCAGATTTATGGTAAACTGAATGCAGACTTCTGTACGTGTGCATTGTTTTGTTTCCCTGTAATGAAAAGTGCTTGAACTTAAAGCCATTGCCATCATCTCAAGTAATGGTACAGTCACCCTTCATATATTGCCTGAAAATGGGGTCTTCAGAGTGAGGTAATGTTTTAGGAGGTAAATCTTCTATGCATAGAGAGAAAAAAAATGATCAGAAGAGCGAGTCCTAAAGGTGAAGAAGTTTCATAGGGAGGATCTTTATTTAGAGGTATCATTGTTCCAGTTCTGTTTCCCAGTGATTGGCAGCTATGGTTTGTCACCCAACTGAGATGTATGTATCTTTGTGGCTGGAATGTTCAGGTTTTAGTCATGTCAGACTACAGTGTTTTTCCTCAATAGTTTTGTGTAAAAAAGAAAAAGTTTCTAGCAGGGATGTGCAACTTGAAGTATGCATGTATATACAAATGATTAGGGTCATCATTCATCCTTATCAATGAATCTTTAATCAAAAAAAGAAAAAGAATATAGCATGTAAAGATTTATCAGCAGTTGCTCATGATGTAACTTGAAAAAGTTTCTGCATGTAATTTCAGTTTCAGTATCAGTGACCAGTTTTGCAGCCCTGAAAGAGCTCTGTTTGTTTGAAAGTTAGAACTTAACCAAAATATCAGCAGAAATGCGGGGCATAGACAGCGGGCATAGACAGTGTTCAGATCAAGCTGGAGGGGGTAGGGGGGAGGGACTAGTGATGGCAGTATCAATTTACATTATTGCACAAATGTAAGTTTTGTTTTCCATTTTTCTTTTCCGATCTGTGATATACTGAACGCTTCTGTCTTGACTATAGGTGAAACATGAATACAGTATTTTAAATTAAAGTCGGTGTGACTATAGCATATGTGGTCTTTAGACATTTGAGGTGGGATTAAGCTGCATTTTGAAAGTTTTGCTTAGTTCAGTTTGCATGTTTCATGCTTGCAGGAAATGCGTGCTGAGTTGGCTTATCTAGCCCATCGTTGCTGTGATATCAACAAGTATCGAGTCGAAACCTGCTGTGTCATTGGTCAGTTCAGTGATTGCATTCTTATGTTGTGACGTATTGCTCTCTCTTACTTTTGCTTTTAACGTGTGTTTTAGTGTGCGTGCTGTGGAAACTTACTGGTCATAGTTTCAGTCTGTCAGTGTGTCACTGTATGTGTGTGCATTACTAGGGTGTGTGTGTGTGTGTGTGTGTGTGTGTGTGTGTGTGTGTGTGTGTGTGTGTGTGTGTGTGTGTGTGTGTGTGTGTGTGTGTGTGAATATATGTGAATGCGAGTGTGAACATGTGCATAAGTTTGTGAACTGCTCACTGATTTACCCTGTTGATCACTTTCACTTTGTCTTTGGAAGACTCTTGTCTGATTCCCATGGATCAGCATTTGTTGAAATGACAACTGATATATATCACAGGTGTTAAACCAGTCAGAATTATTATCGAAGGATAATTTGAGGGCCCATGCGAGCCCCTGGCCAGAGCTGAAGATGTGTATCCATGTATGATCAGATGGAATTTGGTTTATTGCTCAGTTTCTTTACATATCCTCAGGTGTCTGTATCTCTTAGAACAGGGCGATTCTGAGACATGTCATGATATGGCATGTACAAATCACTGAGCTTCTCACTCATCACCACCCCTCCCTACAGCCCCCCCTCCCCCCTCCCCTCCCCCCCCCCCTTCCTGGTCCTCCTTCCTTTCCCCACCAGAATTGGGGGTCAGGCATTAATCCTTATCAATAAGTAAATGTGCCGATATGTAGCCTACCCTAAACATTGGAAAACACACCAGTGTGTGCCTCCCACCCCTCCACCCCACACCATGCCCTATATCATTCATGAAATACGTACGTGTAGTGCATGGGTGACTTTATTCAGATAAGAAGCACCAGCTGTGTACTCATCACACATGATTGTATTGCCGGAACCATCAATGATTCATCTACATTTGACAGGAAATTCAAGTAAGAATTAATTTGATCGGACAATCTTTTTTTTTTTTTAAGGAAAACTAGAGATTGGTAGTTCCAAATAGTGGACATCGAAGTTCAAGCAGAGACAGCAGCTGTACTTACATGAATTGAACAGAATAAGAAGATTTATTAGGAAAAAATAACTAGCCAGTAACTTATGGTGTTTCGTGATGACTTTTATGCAGAAATGAATTTATTTATCACCAGCATTGTGGGTGGTGGACATCGACACAGCCGCTTTTGTATGTTGAAAAATTGGTTGTTTATCGACTGAAACTGAAAGTTTGTGATGAAGCTGTATGAAATCAAGTGCAAAGTAGCCATCTATAAAGATTTATTTGGAAACATTGAAAAAGGCATGATTGTTATGTTCAAATGGACATTTCAGAGTTAAGTTTTATGACTGCAGTTATGGATGATAAGCGGTGATGCCTTTGCCAGGTTTGGAGTCGTGATCTGAGGTTGGAGGTGATGAATGTAGACGTAGATCAGTTCACACAATTTGTCTGGGCCATTCATTGTTTTTGTATCAAATACTGTTACAAGCTACAATACCGTGGCAAGTGAACTTTGAAAATCTATTTCCGATGTAGATTTTGCATGATTAAGGAATCTGTATTTCATCACTTTTGGTGTTTGTTAGAATAAAGAAGGCCAATTATACATGTCTTGAAATGGCTTGTCCCTGATGAAACCATTTTAGTGCAATGACAGTTTGGCTGTCAGTCAAATTTACTTGTGTCAGTGATATATTACTGTATTCTTTTCAGTGTGTTTTTCTCTAAATCTTTTTTCTTTAATTGTTTATTCAATGACAGTTTGGCTGTCAGTCAAATTCACTTGTGTCAATAATATATTGTTTGTATTCTTTTCATTGTTTTTGTTATTTATGTCTTTCTTTATTTGTTCATTTTGCTGTTTAACTTGAGTCCTGTAGTCTGGGAAGCTGAGATACTGTGCAGACCATGTTTCATATTTCAGACATTTAGCTTTTTTTTTTTTGTGACCGACTTGGTTCATAAAATCTAACTTTTTATCTTTAAGCATGGATTCAGAATTTTTGTTTTGCTGATTGCTGATGAAAGAAAAAAAGATTATCAACATTTTATCAGCATATGCCTTGCATTAAAAATTACTTCCTTACATAGAAGTAGTGACTTTTGACAGGACAATGTCATTTTTACTGGCATTTTTTCATGTTCTAAGTGATATTGTTGCATTCATTTTGCTTGAATCATTTCATAGAAAATATATTTCTGAGTCCAGTTATGTACAGTATATAACCACTTATTAAAGAATAAATCATTTAAGAAAAAAAAGCAATCAGTGACAGGAACCTGAATCTGGCCGAAAGTCTGAAACCCAAAGACTTCACTTTTGTTTGATATGAGACCCAGTTAAAAGAAAACAAGAAGAAAACTGTACTTTTGTTTGATATACATCCCTATCTACTCTGTGCACTCTGTACATGAATTTCATTTTCTGTTGAACCAGGCAACTACTACTCCCTGCGGTGTCAGCACGAGAAAGCCATCCTGTACTTTCAGCGGGCTCTGCGTCTCAACCCCCACTACCTGTCTGCCTGGACGCTGATGGGCCACGAGTACATGGAAATGAAGAACACCACCGCCGCCATCCAGGCCTACCGCCAGGCTATAGGTCACATACCCTTCATGTCTGCTGATTGGATACCCCTGACCCTGACCCTACCATCCACCTCCACCCTATTTTTGACCAGAGGAAATTTCATAATCTGTTTTGTGTGTGTTTAGAGAAAACAAAATCTAAAATCTATAAAGAAACAGAAATTCACCCGTAGAAAGATGGGTCTTTAATATATCAGTAGTACAGCAAAGATGCATATATACTCAGACTTGAAATGCATGCATTTTGCTTACAGATACACGAATATTGTAGATACATACCAGATATACAAGTATGAAATTCACATTCCAGGAACAAACATACAAACAGATACATTCAACAGTTGTCAGATCAAGAATGTCGAAGATCCTTTGAGAAAATTTAGCAACATGGTTCATGTCTGTCATACATGTTTTCCAACAGTGCTATAAGCACTGTCTGTTATCTGTGTCCTTGAACAGTGCTGCAAGCATTGTCTGTCATGTGTGTTCTGTGAGGCAGTGGAGGACAGGATTGTGACAAGCATGTGGTGTGTTGCACAGAGGTGAACAAGCGTGACTACAGGGCGTGGTATGGACTGGGGCAGACCTATGAGATCCTGAAGATGCCTTTCTACTCTCTCTACTATTACAGACAGGGCCCACGTCCTCAAGTGAGTTTCACTGAGAGATGCTTCATTGTGCGTTTGAGTGTATCTGTCTTGGTTCAGTCAGCCAAGCAGGTTTTCTGCTGTGGGTAGTTAGTAGATGTGTGTATAACAACATGTGCGCTGCCTGTATACATTTGTATTGCCTATGTGCGTGTGTAAGACAGTGCGTGTGTAAGAGTGTGCGTGTGTAAGAGAGTTCATATAGGTGTTGATGCCAACAAGCATTTGTGTACTTTTTAGGTTGATATGAAAACCACTCCGCAGTAAGAAAAAATCTTTCAAAGTCACCATTCAGGTGGAAGCAAACAAAACTGATACAGAACCCAAACATGCATCCGGAAACTGAAATAGTGTCTGTTGATTGTCATTTTGAGGCGTTTTGCAGGTGCCCTGTTTCTGAAGTAATACAAATTGAAAATGTTTACATGTTTGAGCAGCTGTACTTCCGCCATGAGACAGTGTTTACATGATAATCTTTATCTGCATTTGCGTTGTTGCAAGCATCATTTCGACTTAAACTGTGATGTGCTCTTGCGTTCATTGTATACTGCCTCAAGAGCTTTACCTATAAGCATGCCAGTAAAAGGCAGAGCATATAATGGTCTTTAATTTTTGTTTCAAAGTATTAGAGATTTTTGTTGTAGAATTGTGCTGGACTTGCCAAACCTGAGAGTGTCTTTTGTGTCAGTGCTTACCACAAAGGGCTCAAGTTGCATTTTCAGTGTACATTCAAAAGTGTGTTTAATCCCATTATATTTATTTCACAGTAATTTCTGTCATGTTGGTTTTTTTTGTTGTTGTTGGTGGTTTTTTTTCTGTAATCAGACTGCATTTCCAGATTGTATTACATTGCATTACACTTATATTGTTTGTTTTCCAGGCCTAATGATTCTCGCATGGTTGTGGCCCTTGGGGAGTGCTATGAGAAACTGGAGCGGCTACAGGAAGCCAAGAAATGTTATCGCAAGGCACACAGCATTGGAGATGTGGAGGGAGGAGCCCTGTACAAACTGGCCAAGTGAGTTGTTTCTGCTAAAGTGGTGGATTCCTTATGGAAGAAAACAAACAAGTAGGATAACTCTTGCTCCCATAATGAAATAAATACACGCCCATAACTCCAAATGAATGCTGCTTACAATACCGAATTGCCTAGCAGATATGACAGCACAGAGCACACAGAACAAAAAAGGATACATCTCCCCAAAAAGGATGTTCCAAGCCTGTCTGTATACCTCATACAGGACATGTCTACGCAGCAACAAGAACTGAAGAAATGAACAAATACAAATTAACATTTATTGAAGACTGGCACAGCCTTTTTGATCTTGAATGTAGTCAGATAAGTACACGGACGAACAGTAACAAATACATGTAACCTCGATTTGATTGAAATAAAATGAAATTGTAAATGAAGCCGGGAACAGTAAACAGTGAGTAACAAACATATAGGGAAACCCTTGCTCCCATACTGAAATAAGTACATGCCCATAACTCCAAATGAATGCTGGTTATGACACCAAATCACCATATGGAAGGTTTGCTGTGTTTGCAGGCAGACTGCTGCAGGGCAGGCAACTGTTTCCATTCTGGGTGCTAGCCTGCTGCTCTCTGTCTGTCTGTCTGTCCGCACAAAGGATCAGTAACAGTTGGTGCATGAATATCAAATGTCACAGCGTTGATTGCAATGTTGATATCTGAAAGTAAGTGAATTCTGAGGTCTGTATATGCCAGACTAATGAACTGCTGCAAGAAAGGTGTCGGACACAGGATAGGCTTAAATACACCCAGGTTTACCTCCTTTTTATGTATAGGGTGCTGGGGGTGGATTTGGGTAAAAAACCGGTAATGTCTCTTCCTTTTCTTGTTAAGTGATTAATTCTTTTATCTTTTGCTTTTTTTTTTCACTGTTGAAATGCTGTTTGAAAACACTAATCTGGTAGTTGTTTTGTTGATTTTATCAGAATAGTGTGTCAGAGGGATACCATGTTCTAAAGCCCATGTCTCTAGTAAATGCTTGGTTTTAGTAATAAATTTTAAAAGGAGTTCAAAGTAAATCTGCCAGTTAATGGCAACAAACAAATTACAGGGCAAAACATGACACATTTTGACTCTTAGGTCTTCTTCAGGCAAAATGAACAACATTCAGGAAAATGAAAAAGAAGAACAAGCAATTACTTATATTCTCAAATTCAATGCAAGATGGGTGTTGAATGAAAACAAGGCTGTTGGGAAGGAGGTAATGCAAGTTGAAATCGTTATGATGATGATAGTAATAACAATATAGTTATGGTGATGATAATGATAATGATAGCAATAACTGGTTTTAGTAATGTTCTTTACCATGAAAAAGAGCATAGAAAATCCATGTAGATTCTTGGGAGCTACTCCACGGTAATAAGCAGCTGTTTCATAAGGGAGGTGACTTACATGGAATAATGTGTTTGAAGTTCCTTTTTCACCATAGAAAGAGTCCCCAGCTTCCTGATCAGATATTAAGCAGTCTTAACGTTTGATTATGCAAGTGGGTTGATTCATTCCCCACGTCTCCCCATTCCTGTCACCAAGAAACTTCTTAAGCTGCACTAGCTCTCTACTGGTTCTATAGTTTGAAAGATTTAGTCTGTTGTGCAAGAAGTACTTTGCTTGTTGATTTATGTAGGTAACCTGGAGGGCGCTTCATTGTTGATGGTATGTGTCTGTCATACTTGTGAGAGGGCTTTTAAGACGATATACAGTGCATGTTCAAACTGACCAGAAAATTGATGCCCGTGTATTGTGCAGGAAGTATTTTCATAATTGTTTATCACAGTGAAAATGTGTGTGTGTGTGTGTATGTGGTTATTGTTTTATTTGTATGAGATTATCATTTGATATATTGACTAAGAAATATACACTGTGTTTGTATTGCTTTTCCCATTGTATGGATGGGTGCTTCTTGCAGGACACTATCGTATTTATGTGTGTATTTGTGCACACGCAATTGTGCATATACATGAGTTTGAAATGTCTGTCACTCATATGGGCATGGTGTGTGTGTCTCTGTATGCACGCAGATATTGTGCTACTGCAAACGTGGATGTGATATGATGGATAATAGAAGTATCTGGTCTTATTTCATACTGTCAGTCAAGGAGGTAAGTGTTCACTGAATTTAACCCCATGCCCCTTTCTTTGCAGATTGTATGAGAGGCTGTTGGAAAATGAGCAGGCAGCTTCAGCATACACAGAGTACATCTTGGAAGCTGAAAGGAGAGGGGTGAGTTTAGTGAGATATTGGTAGTTACATCTTCCTCTGTGTGTAGTATCCTTACTGTTATGTGGCACATGAAAACCAAACCTGTTTACCCATACGATTGGCTGTATTTTGTACACGTTCGGTGCAAATACGAGGAATAGGATGAACTGTGTGAAATATGTTGGTGAAAAGAATTCTAGAGACGAAGTGATGGCAGCTGAAAACGAATGCTGCCCCCTTCCTCATCCACAGTTTTACGAAATTAGGAATTTTTTGTACACATCTTGTAGAAAATGCTCTCATTTTTGTGAAAAAGTATGCCAATAGTAGTTTTAGAGTAAACAGCTCTGGAAAACTGTGCCAGGATTCACACCTTAGACTTGTATTCATTTGAATGTGAGATGGATATGAATAAATGTTTAATAAATGTAAAAAAAAAAAAAAAAAAAAAAGACTTTGAAGTATTCTAAACAAGAGAGGGTGTCATGAGGCACATCGGCATTTAACAAAATGTTGTACAAGTTAGATAACACACTCTTCACAGTACACAAGTCACACGTACACACACAGACAGCAGAAAAGAACAGACTATGGTTTAAACCCTTTACTTCAAACTTTGTACGGACTGGCCTGTGTCCTTGGGGAAATCTGTCCAGTGTTGTTCCCATGAAAGCAGATCTGGTCTTTAAGGGGTTTTGAATGCATCAGGTCAGTTTGATTGCGCGCCTGGTCTCAAAGGTTTTAAATGCATCAGGTCAGTTTGATTGCGCACCTGGTCTTCAAAGGTTTTGAATGCTTCAGGTCAGTTTGATTGCGCACCTGGTCTTCAAAGGTTTTGAATGCTTCAGGTCTGTTTGATTGCGCACCTGGTCTTCAAAGGTTTTGAATGCTTCAGGTTTGTTTGATTGCGCACCTGGTCTTCAAAGGCTTTGAATGCTTCAGGTTTGTTTGATTGCGCACCTGGTCTTCAAAGGCTTTGAATGCTTCAGGTTTGTTTGATTGCGCACCTGGTCTTCAAAGGCTTTGAATGCTTCAGGTCTGTTTGATGGTGAACCTGATCAGTTAGAGGGCTGAATGCCTCAGGGTCTTCTGTGACTAGCTATGGGCTTGAGAGAAATTCCGTCCACTGAACTGGAAACAAATGACTGCCACACAGTGGAGTCAGGACATGTGCTGGCCTGCAAGAAGTGGTTCAGACTTACGTGCTGCAGTGACTTCCAGTCCAAAAGGTTCCTATAGGGCTCTGACTGGAGAGCGATGCTCCTTAGGCAGACTGAAAGACTAGAGTGCTAGCAGCTCCGTTACAGGACAAGGAGATGCCTGAGTGTCCAAGTCATCTGTCAAGGCGTAGGGACTTTTGTTGTCCTTGGGACACTGATGATGATTGCTGTGAAGTGCGGGGTTTCTCTTTGGTCACCAGGCTCTGTACAGTCTTTAGAGTTTGGACAAGTTTGGAGAAACTGAGTTACCCTTTTAAAGGCCTTTAAATGTTTCAAAACTGACTCGTATGCCAGACCACTGGCTAGCCAAGAGACTCTTCTATGGTGAGCTGCAACAAGGAGTGCGTTCCCATGGAGGTGAGAAGAAATGCTTAAAAGACACTCTCAGAACATGCTTGAAAGCGTTTGACATCAACCCTGACACATGGAAACAAAAACTGCTATGGCTTGACCTAGATGGCGCTACTCTATCCACAAAGGTGCCAATTTATGTGAAGAAAGGACAGCTGCAGCGCAACAAAAGAGACAGGAAAGGAAAGCCCGTGCCAGCAAGCAAGAGCAGGTCTCCTACATTCCCTGTCCAAGTTGTCATTGCACATACTGTGCAGGCATTAACTTGATCAGCCAGCCACCTGTGTCTCCACAAATTATCTATCCCCACTCTGAACCCCAAGATGACTGAAGTGGTTCTCGTCGACTCGGCATACAAACACAGAGTTTTGGAGAAACTGAGATACCCTTTTCAAGACCTATAAATGTTTTAAAACTGACTTGCTTTGTAAAAGTTTGTAAACATGATTCCGTCTCCTCAAGGGGGGGGAAAAAAAAGGGGGGGGGGGGGGGAGAGAGAGAAAAAGCAAAAATAAAGTGAAAAAAAAAAAAAAGTAGTAGTTGTGAGTGAATTCAGTTTTAACAAAGATTCAAGGATTGACTGCCAGAACTTTTTAGTTACTTAGAGATACTTGAGAGTTTTGACCATGCCAACAATAGTATTATCACAACACTGTCAGTGATCAAAGTCGATAGCGCTTACTGTGAAATTAAAGTTATGCATGATTGTTTTTAGAATGACTTGTAAGCAGTTTTCATTGTATAACGCATTGGATATTTTAGTTTAACAAGATCCTAAAAGTTTGTTACAAAAAAAAAGGTATATATGCGCCATTTTTTTCTTTTTTTTTTTTTTTTTTTTTTTACTTTGTTGTTGTTGTATGTGGTCAATAATACCGGCAGTACAGCAAGGGTTATCGTTAGACGTTCAGTTTTTCCCACAGGTACACAACCATGAAGAGGTGAGCCAGGCCTATCGCTACCTGGCCAACTATCACTGGACGCGACGGCAGCTGGACGAGGCGTATGCTGCTGCCCAGAAGTGTGCCGAGTATGCTGAGGTCAGTGTGTACGTGATGAGTGGTGTGTATATCCTTCCTTGACAGCAAGAACACATTACAGTTGATGCTTACCTCCAGCTCCTTGTATTCTGTGTTTACCACAGGGATGCAAGTCGTATCATGAGCATCATCCCATATCAAAAGTAGAATGTTAGGGTGCTCCAGCAGACCCATAATCAGCAGTTGCCGTCTGATTAAAGGGTTGAAAGCCTTCACTGTTTAGTGATGTTCCTCCATGGAGACCCATTATTTAGCATCCATTCTCCATTCCCACCCCACCCCATATGTCAACCCAAAATAGTCTGGTAAAGTTCTCTTCCGTGATCCCCCTTCCCCAAGTGCATATCTGTCTGTCTGTGTCTGTCTGTCTATCTTGATCTATCTATCAATATTTATCTATCTGTCCATCTAGACCTATCTATCTGAATCTTGCTAGCTATCTGTATCTATCTATCTATAGATCTATGTATATATCCATCTGTACTTGATCTGAGATGGACCTGAAACACTGGTCTGAGGTATCTGTCTGTCCACATGATAAGTGGAAAACAGTTGAAAGGATTTTCATCCATTGTATAGGGTTAGCTATAGGGTGATTTTTTAGAACATTTTGAAGTCTCCGTTCAGTCACACTTGACGACATGCTGAAAGAAAAAAAAAAAATCAAAAGTGGATAGATGTGCTGTCAAAGAGGACATTTTATTTGATTTGTACAGGGACAGCTACAGGACGAAGAGTTTGCATTCCTTGCTTGGGCATTCCATGTTTCACCAGATCAAGTGTGTGTGTGTGTGTGTGTGTGTGTGTGTGTGTGTGTACATTGTTGGGAGTGTTCCCTTCATGGTCTTCTAAGAATCTCAGGTATACATTTGATCCACCCACTCATGGTTGTATCAGATATTACTAGAAATGCAACAAGAAACATTGCGTAGGGGGGAAACTGGCGGTGCAAATTTGAAAAAAAAAGAAAAAAAAAAAGTCTGTCTGATCTCTTGTATCTTTTACCTTGTGTGTATTGAAGACAGTGGATTTTAAAAGGAAAGAAGCTGCATCAGAGACTGGATTATTTAGATTTTCCCTTTGTTTGTCTCCACGTGGTTATTTATATGTACTAATATATATGTGTTGGAATACACAAATCACAGATTTTATAAACTTGTTAGTGGACGATGCTTACCAAGATTTGTGTTGGCCTGTTGCCAAGCCTTAGCTCCTTGTCTGCATTCTGGTGGGAGTTGTGTGTGTTTATAACCAATAATTTTGTACAACTTGATTCTGCATATCTTGGAGTGAAACGTGATCAGTGTGTGGGAATAAAGACACGCTGGATAATATGTAAAAAGGTAGAACTGATTAGGTGGAGGATGATTGGTTGAAATGTGATTGGAGCAAAAAAACTGGGTGAACCTCCTTTCTTGGATGCCATTTTATTTTACCTTCATATTTTGGAGCGTTTATTGTCTTGGCCATTTACCATTTCCAAACACAGATCAGGACTGTTGATGGAGTATAAAGTAAAAGCTCATAAAGTGAAAGCTGGCGTGAGTGAGCTCTCCCACCAGGAGAGCGACAACACATCCGTCCAACGACAGCCCCCATGAACTTGTTGTATACTGGTGACCTTGATGGAATCAAACCAAGGCCATAAACGGAGGTCACCATAACAACAGGGCATTAAGGGCCACAGAATTTGAAATTTTTTTTTTTTATGCTGATCGATGAGAATGAGGATGATGAAGATGATGCTACGGATTTCAATTCTTGTCTGAGACTGCATGACAAGGCTGTACTCTGTGCTTGCTTTCATAATACATCCCGGCATCAACAGGGTCCAAGAGATACAAACATGCAGTGTTGACCAAGAAATTCGACAAACGCTCTCGGAGACACATCCATTAAGTGGATGAAACGCAACTGTGTGGTCCCAGTCTTCCCATAGCAAATCAGCTCTGGGCAGGAGATGGTCAGAGCAGAAAAATCCCACATGGCTCTGATGGAAATCGAACCCATGACATCCCAGCCGGGAGTCCCCAACACTAACCACTTCAACATGGCGGCTGGTAATAACCCTGTTGTTTGCTGTGTGTGCAGACCCGAGAAGATGCCAAGGTGATCTTGCAGCAGATCCAGTCTCTGCGCAGCCAGGGGGAGAGCGGTACTCCGGCACGTCTGGACGACAGCATGGGGTCGCTCACCTCAGCGGACCACTTCCGTCCCGGGGAGCCCCGCGCATTTGGTCGGGTCACGCCGGTCAGCCTCAAGTTCACCCCATGACCTGTGTCAGCCTAAGTGTTTCCTCTTGACTGTGTTGTCCGTGTAATGACCTGCTTACTGTGTAGGTCTCTGCTTCATATTATGAGTTTGCGTCAGCTGCAGATTCATCGTGTGATCATGACGACGACCCACCAACGGATGGTTTATCCTGTATTGCTGACTTTTCAACCAAGCATTAATGTACTGTATAAGCTGACAACCTAGCCAGCCGGTTGTAAGCCTGGTATTTGAAGAAACCCTAAGTTCACGCTGTAATCTGACAAACCAGCAAGCGTCTACTTCATTCTGTTACATTGCAACTCTGGGCAGTCCTACAAACCTCCTGATTCATTCTGGATGAGGTATGAGATAACTCGTAACAAGATGGCTGCGGGCTGTGCTGCCTAATGAGATCATGTGAACAGCGAGTGTGGTCCAAATTCTTTGATTAGTTCAGTTATTTTTGTCAGGACCATGCTTTAATGCTAACATTTTTGTACACCTTCTCTGAGACATTGAATGTGCTCCGTCACTGCAGTGAATTTTTCTTTTTTTTTTTTCTTTCTGCCTTTCTTTGTTTTCTGTGTGTCTTGGCATGCACTTTTTTTTTTTTTTTTTTAGTGTTTTCTTTACGGCAACCCAGGCTGAAGGGTTGAGTTTGTTTCACTGCCGAGTCTGAAATTGGTTAACCTGTACCTGTCATTTCAACTGGCCTCTGATTAATCTGCAACTCATACAACCCAACCAGCTCCTAATTTACCCTGTGAGTCTGCCTGCCAGATAGCCTCAGATTTGCCCTGTAACAATGACAACCCAGCTAGCCCCTGCTTGACTCTGTAACTGTGACAACCCACCTGGTAGAATTTCTCAAATGTTATGTACAAGCTACAAAACATCAAAAGTTCAGGACCAAAGTGTGAGATGTGGCACAATTATCACATTTTCCAAAACTGTCTGATGTTTTGTCTTATGATGTTTGTGCGACTGACAGGGATGTCATTACGTGGGCTACTACTGATTGCTACTGTTTAAGGTGTAAGATGCACAAGAAAAAAACGCAGGAAAGAACAAAAAAATCAAAATTTTTAAAATTAAGAATCGACATCTGATTTTCTTCATGGTCCTTAGCTTTTGTCGAAGTCTGTACATTTTTCAGGTATCTTTATCTTACTTGTTTTGATACTTATTCTGATAAGAGGTCTTGGATTTTGACCGACTCTGAACCGAGTGTAAAATACACAGTGAAAGCCTGTCTCACACTCAGTCACATCCTTGGTTTAAACAGAAATGAAGCAGCTTCATAAGGGAGTATTTTACAGAAGCAAGAGACTGTACTCACTCCACATACTATATACTGTAATAAGTGGTTTACCATAATTCATGTCATTGATAGTCGTCTAATAGTTGAGCAGTGCAAACTGTTTTGAATGCAGCTGCCCATCTGAATTTCAGATGTGTGCCTCGTCAGCATACCATACCCCTTCTTCAGGGACATTGCCGGTCACCTGGGTCTCAGGGTATCAATACAGAGCATGCCGTCTCCATTGTAAACCTGTTGGTGACTGATCCCCTTTTCCTTTCCACTTTTAGCATCAGTCTAAAAGTACTGAGTGTCTACAGCTTCATGCTCACAGTTCTTTTCTCCTGATGCACGTCTTTTTTGAATAACAATTTTAGAGGGAAACAGCCAGGCTGCATGGTTTTTCTCATCATGGGCCAGATATTTGGAGTCAGTTGCAACAATCTGAGATCTGTGAGAGTTATATTTACGTCCATGAAGTCTAAAAACAAACAAAACAAAACGAAAAATCACCTCTTTCAAGAGTCTTGGTAGGAGAAAAATGGATTACTTGTCCTCAGGCTAGACACTATGATTCTTTATTCTCTGCTTTGGCATTAGTGGTTGTGTGTGTAAGTGACGTGGTGGTGATACGTGCTCATGTGAATGACTTGTCTTTCTTTGACTGTTGTACATTGTCATTTTGCCATGCCACATTGACTTGGGGGGGGGGGGGGGGGGGGGGGGGGAAGGAGGGGGGGGGGGAGGGGGGGGAAGAAGGGGGGGGGGGGAGGAAAGGGGGGGGGGGGGAGGGGGAGGGAGGAGGGGGGATGTAAATTTGTTAGTAGTGTGAAAACTGCCTGTTATTTTATACCTTGTGTTAATTGTTAACACAGATCAAAGTGAGAGATATGTGTCTCTTGTCTGTGAATGTGTATGGAAATTGTTCACTTTCAGTCTTTGAAAAAGGGTGCTTTATGAACATGTTCGAGTGGAAGAAATGTATTGTCAGGATGACAATTTCCACATTTTTCCTGCAAGAGAAGACAATCTTTCCATAGAAAGAAACTCCACAAATAATTGCAGAAAGCTGCTCGTCATCTGTAGATCATCTTCTCTAGCAGAAAACACATGGGGATAGTGGTGGTCAAGTCTAACATGATGTGGTATGACTTTGTTTTTGCCTGAATATGATTTTTGAAAAAATACTGCATGAATTTCTTTTGGCTCACATTTGGGTTATTCCTTTTGTTTGTTTGAGCACACACACACACACACACACACACACACACACACACACACAGAGTGTATCAATCATGCATGGACCAGTCATTAAGTGGACATCAATTTCTCAAGTAATTTGAAATCAATTTTGCGAACAGTTTTGCAGAAGAAGTTATGTTTTGAACCATACTAATTACCTGCACATTAGGTTGAACTTCAGAAAATTGGGATAATCTACGTATTATGGGTTTGATTACGTATGACCACCAAGAAAGTCCTGAAATGCTGCTACATGATTAAAGGAATTGTCAAAAAGCTTTTACGAGGTGTATTGTGGAAGATGGAAGTCCAGGTAATGAGGGGGCGGTGGGGGGTAGGGGGGGAGGGTCCGCATAACATGGGTCATTCCATACACAGACATGCCTACCATGGGCTTTTGGGATATTTTATACATCATAGTACACAGAATACTACAGTACACCTCTCAAATGAAAAATACACCAAGCTAAAATTGTAGCAAGAATTTTGTTTTGCACAATCCATCAGACATTGCTTGAATTCTGAATGTGTGGACTCTGACCACTGGATTATTGTTTTTAGGGACTGTGCATGTGTATTCATTATACGTTTCATACTTGTGCCCATTTTTAGCCAGCATGGCTCAACCATATTAGTTTGTGAAAACATAATGTGACTAAACTGATAGAATATTACATGTTAGTATTCACTGAAACTGCTTCAAAACAAAAATGAAAGACACCTGTTTTTTTCTCCTTTACAGAGAACAGACGCATACACTCACTACATATATACTGACTCTAGATTAAGCATTTATGATCCTTTATAACATGTTCTCTTGAAAGAAAACCATAGTCAATATGCATTTTCTTCCTTCTTGAAACAAAATAAACTCAATGACTGTTCAAAACCATTGCATCTGTGTTGTGTGTAAAATTTCACAAACTACAAAACGGATGAAAAGGGTAAGGGATGGGTAAAGGAGAAAGTTCCTACTTGTATGATAATTGCTTCAATTGTTCTTTGATAGATGGGAATGATCCTACTGAGGTTATTATGACATACCTGCCTGTCCAAACAAATGCCGTATTCCCACTTCGTATGAACAACACCCTGAATAATCAGGATACCTTACAAAAGGGGGGAAAAATAGAGAAAAATGAACCAACTCCATCTTTATGTGGTTCAGTCCCTAATCCTCTAGAATGATCATCCTTATCCAATGTTCTGGGGGCAAATTTGGTGTAATCAGTTCCTCTCCTCTCCCTGAGGAGTGAGCATGCCATCCCTGACATTTGTTTTGGTGGCGAAGTATGATGAAATCACTATTTAGAAATTAAACATTTGTCTGTCTGTTGTCATACCCTGGTTTAAAGACTCCAGGGATCATCTGAACAGCCAAAGTACTTGAACAGTATGGTATAAATGCATCAGCTGGGATGAGAAAATTACGTGTGTGTGACCGTTTTTGATTACCCCGCCACGTGGGCAGCCACACTCCAACTACGGGGGATTTTGGAGATGATAATTGTATGCTAGGAGCTTGTCACAACTGAAGACAATTCCCGCATAACTATACACAGCATAACATTTTGATGTAGCCTTGGTGTTCTAGCCTATGTCAATTGGCCTGACACAGCCTTAAGCCAAGGCAGACATTTGTCGGTGAAATGTTTCTTTCTCCAAAATTGGTAAAGATTTCATGTCAAGATTCATGCTTAATATCTATGGATAAATCGTATGGTGAGTATTAAAGAAGTTATGCGAAAAGTAACAACTAAGTAAAGTAACGCTAAGAAGAAGTCCATTGCGAAGTGTAGAGGAAAAGGAGAGAGAAAAGGCAAGGGGAATTGGGAGTAAGGGAGTTAAGAGCAGTAGGTTGCCATTATTTGGGGGCTTTATCACCATAGCTTGTTGCATCAAAAATGAGATTAGCGCTACTGGCTTTGGAATGGTGCTTGTATGCAACGGAAAGAACTACAGCAATCGAAAATAAAATCGGTAACAAAATTGGCTGGCATGTTCATGATAGGAGAGATATGTAAAGTTGACAATCCATATCTTCCTCTCCCCTTTTTTTGCACACTTCCCAGTCTTCCCCTCCTCCTTTTTCACCCCCCCCCCCTCCCCCCTCCTCCTCACTCCCTCCCACAGTCACATACATACAAACATACACACATGCTTTCTCTGGCTCACTTTTCAGCTTTCACTGTCAATAGCGCGCGTGCGCGCGCACACACACACACACACACACACACACACACACACACACACCCCACATACACATGCACACATAACACACACACATACACTCACACACGATTCTCATGCATGCACGCACACATGTGCTCTTCAGTACACAGACTTCTACAATTCCTCACAGCAGCTACGGAGAAGAAAAAAAAAAACACGAAAAAAAATGACCAACTAAACAAAACTGCTCAGTGCATAGAACCACAGTATCTTTCAAATTTAGGGACGACATGTTCTTTTTCATCCTAGTCAGATGTCTATTTAGAATGACTTTTGCCATCCAGTAACACATACACACATCATTTGCATTATGATACTGTCCATCTAAGATTGCATTGTGAAAAACAAACTACCAGGTATCGGGTTGAATTTCAGTTTCCAATTTCATAAAAGAAATCACAACATAATTTCTTTTCTTTGTGTACTGCTTTTACAATGGGAAAGGTTGAATAGCAAACTGTAGTCTCTCCAACTGCATGATCGAACATTTTTCCTGTAATGTTCCAGATCAGTTAAATTCTTTTCTCTAACCAGTGTTTATGATTTGTATGTCAGGTAATGGGAAACCACATATCACAAATGCTTTCATGGTTGATTGGAATGTTCCTTGTAATTCATCAAAAGTAGCCAAGGCACTTTCATGATCAGCGGTAGTATGATTCTGTCATTTTGCACGACAGAATTTCAGTTGATACACCAATGACCATGCACACAATCTGTTTGATAAGAATTTCAGTCGATGCACTAATAACCATGCACACAAACTATTTTGACAGAATTTTGGTCAATGCACCCTTGCACACAATCTGATCAGAATTTCAGTTGATGCACTTAAAACCACGCACACAATCTGTTCTTTCCGAATTTCGGTCAATGCACTAATAACCGTACACACGATCTGATTTTTCTCATGTGATCGCTCAGCTGTACCCCACATCAAGTACATGTCCTCATGAACTCTGGTTTTCCTTCGACTGCTTTTCAGGATAAATGTCCTGGGTGATGGAGGCCTCTTTCAGCTCTCAGAGATGAGGGCATCTGGCGAGGGTCAGTGCCAGGCTTCCTCCTCATACTCCGTTTAATTTCCGCCCTGACCCTCTTGGCGTTCTCCCTGTTGAGGGAACACTGGGTGTGCTGGTAGTAGAGGATGAAATTGTTCACCAGGACAGGCACGGTGAAGCCGATCACCAGCACCCCGCAGATGGCTGTCATGGAGCCTACCACGTAGCCCCACTTGCTGGTGGGAAACATATCCCCGTAGCCCACTGTAGTCATGGTAACGATGGACCACCAGCAGGCCATAGGAATGCTGGTGAAGACCTTGCGGTCATCAGTGTAGTAGATGAGGGAGGCGAAGAACAGCATGCCCACGCAGAGGAAACAGCAGCAGCAGCAGCAGCTCCTTGATGCTGGCCTTCAGTGTGTAGAACAAGATCCACAGCCCCGGGAAGTGACGCATCAGCCGGAAGATGCGAAACACGCGCAGGAGACGCAGGAAGGTGATGACGTCCATGGCAACCATGGTGGCGCTCAGTGTGGGATTGAAGATGCGCCAGCCGAACTCGATGAGGTCCGGCAGAAGAGCCAGCAGCTCAAACACCGTCATGGGCAGCACAAACAACTTGCACTTCCTGGGAGAGAAGAGAATCCTGAGAAGAAATTCCATGATGAAGAACACCAGGCACACGGCGTCCACACACAACATGGCAGGGTGAGCGTCGCTGTCCTTGAAGCTGGTTGTTTCATTGCCTCTGGTGGTGTTTCCCGTGCCGTTGAGCCCGTGAGCTGTGCTGGCGTTACCTTCGTCTAAGGTCACTCTGAAAAAAGGGGTGGGTCTGGGCGATGAAGGAAAAGATGCTGACGACCACAAAGATCAGCGACACGTAGCTGTAGATCTGAAAGAGATTTGAGAAGATCATGAACATGATGTGTGAAGAGTTCACCAGTGTGCCCCTCTCACTGTCTCTCGCCCTCCTCACTCTCTCTCTCACCCTCCTCTCTCTCTCTTTTTCACACACACACACACGCACACACAGATAATGTATGTGCGAATTGGTTATCTGGAAACATACAGGAATACATACAGCTACCTGTCTGACGTACAAGCTGTAAATCATTGGCCTTTCATTCCTTCTCCATTCACTTCCCCGCTGTTCGTCAACTTCCCTGTATCTACCCCCACTCCCAACTTCCTTCTAAATCTGCCTTGATGTCACCCGGAGAATGTACTCAGTTTTGCTCTATGCCGGTGTTTGGTGGAATCCCCTCCCTCTCCTTTACCGCCACCTCAGTTTTACAACAGCGAAAAAAAAAATCAAAGCAATGATGGTTGTCTTTCAAAGAACAAATCACTGAATCTGTAATGTCCAGTCCCAGTAGAGCATCCTTGGCATTGCCACGCCGCTCATTCCGACCCACGTCCACAGCTGCAGCCCAGCCCGGCCTGCCACGGCACCAGCAGTCCACATGGAGCAGTCAATGTCAAGTCGGCGGGAGGCAACCCACCAGAGGAGACACTGCACTGCTGCCAAGTCACTTCGGTGATGTTCAGTGGTTCCTCTTTTCGATCCAACATACGCAGGACACCACCTACTAAGCACCCGACTGACAACAATAATTGCTTAGCCGCGCAGCCAGCGTGAGTGAGCCCTCCTTGTGGAGGGCGCCACCACATCCATCCAACGACAGCCCCCATGAATATACCGATACTGGCGGAAGCGACAAAAATAAACCAGGGTCATGGACGTGGCGATATTATCGAAACTGAAGTCACCCTGACAGAAGGGCAAGAAGGGGCACAGAATTTGAGACATTTTTTAATACTGATCGACGAGGTTGAAGATAATGCTAAGGATTTCCATTCTGGCCTGGGACTGCATTATGGGGCTGTTCTCTACACTTATTTTTCATAATATATCCCCCAGCGTCAATGAGGCCTGAGAGATACAGGCACCTGCAGTGTTGGTCAGGAAATTTGAGCAACACTCTCAGAGACGCATCCATTTAGTGGATGAAGGTCGACTGTGTAGTCCCAGTCTTCCCAATTAAGTCCGTAGCAAACTCAACTCTGGGTAGGCACCGGTCGGGGCAGAAAAATCCCACAAACAGATCTAATGGGAATCGAACCCACGACCTCCCAGCCAGGAGTCCGCTACGGCGGCTGGTGGTTGTTATATTTTAGTGTTAAAGCAAGTACCGACTATTGATCCACTGTTCATCGTTTTGTTCCACACCAGACATTCACAGCTCGGTCTCTTTCTCACTTATAAGTCATCTTTGTTTTTTCTTATTTCAGTGTTGTGCAAGTACCTACCGTTGATCTAACGTCCATAGGCTTGTTCTTCACCACACACTCGCAGCTCGCTCTCTTTCTCACTTATAAGTCAACTTTTTTTTTCCTTAACCAGAATTCTTAAACACCAGCACTACAATCAAATACAACCACAACACACACAGGCACATACACATGCACGCACACACACGAAGCATGCACGCGTGCACACACACATGCACGCGCGCGCGCGCGCGCGCGCGCACACACACACACACACACACACACACACACACACACACACGTGCAAAGTATTCCACATCTCTGGCGAACAGAACATCTGCTCGTTTTAAATGTGAAACACGAAGAAAAGATTCAGCAACTGTGTGTGTAACATCATTTGCTTTGTGAACGAGAACACAGGACTCCCCTGTAATATCAGCAAACACACCTGAGAAACGACATGAGATAAGGGTAACTTCCTTCCATGGAGGGCCTGACAGCACAGAAGAGAAATCTCAGATGGGGGGGGGGGGGGGGGGGGGGAGACAGTAAACAGTAAATAACAAGTAGGATAACTCTTGCTCCCATACTCAAATGAGTACACGCCCTTAACTCCAAACTAAAAACGACATCCGAAAAACCATGTCTTCGTTTGTTCTGTGTGCTCTGTGTTGTCATTTCTGCTAGGAGGCGATTCGGTGTTGTAAACAGCAACTGGAGTTACGGACGCGTATTCATTTCATTATACCGCCTCGGCTTAAAGCTGTGTCAGACCAACTGACATAGGCTCGAACACCAAGGCTACATCAAAACGTTGTTATGCTCTGCAGAGTTATGCGGGGATTGTCTTCAGTTGCGACAAGCTCCTAACATAACAT